>JAULBW010059972.1:0-50280 GCA_032358265.1 Vaucheria bursata
TTCATGAACAAATCTAGTTGAATTGTGTATTGCAGCTATAAAAGAGAATTAACTCTGTAAGAGGTTAATTCCTAACAAATGTGCATCTGGTTGGATGTCTGTAGGCCTACTTTGATAAACCTTTTCTCTGCAGATTTCTATAGAATTGTAAGGGGCTGACAAAAGGCATGAAAGGATATTGCAACTTTTTGGCCTAGTGAGATGATGGATGCAGCAATAGGGTGAGTATTGGGAATTAATTCCCTTAGAAATTAATTCTATTTTTATAGCTGCGGTCAGCTTTCATTTACGACATTCCAAGTAAATTGGCTGTACAGATGCCAGTAGGGTTATATATTTTATTTTGTTGATAGAATTAGCTCACTTCTATCAACACAATTAGTACATGATAAATACACATATTTCTGTCACAGTATCTTGTACTTTGTTGTGTTTCATGTTTCTAATAGCAAGCTAGTATTGACTTGAGCACAGGAGCAAATCCATGAATAATGCAGCCTAAGTTGGCTATGTAATTGCAGTCATGGTTGGAGGTGAATAGCTGTCTAGCTAACGTTACATTGGTTGCACTGTCTACGGTGGTGGTTGTAATTTTTTGATCCCCCCAATCTTAATGTATTCTATGTGAAAAAACTCTGGTATGTAGAATATAATAATATCAAATCAGAACAACATGAAGCCTAAATGAAGCCATGATCTTATAAACAACAGTGTCCAGTAATTCATCATTGTGCTAGACTTTTATGATAATACTTACAACTTGATAATGTACCATTGTACAAGCTCTTTCAAAGGTTGATCAGACTAATTAGGTGCATGTTGCAATCTGGCAGTAGAAGGTTGAAGCAATGCAATGACACCATCTGCATGCTGCTTCAACTGTTCCAGTTTATTGTTGTGCTTTGCATTAGAGTGATTGTTGTACTTTATTTGTGAAACCTTCAGAGTGAGGAAAAACTCCTGAGCATGGTGGTACCTGTAGAAAATAAAAGGTACCATTGTTATGATAAATCTATAGTGTTGTGTAGAAATTAAGTAAAAGAGGTAATATATGAGGCATCATTTTATCCGTAGGCAGTGCACTTCCCCCGGATAAGGTTTCTGCTCATTAAAGAAAGAAGGGACTGTTAGCGGCGCTATAAACAAAATGCTGTTTGTTAGCATTTATTCCAAGTGTTTTTTGTTCATCTTAAACTGCTAAGTCATAGGATATGACCTTAAAGATGCAAACCAACTAGCAACCAAGTAAACTGCTATGGTGGCCTGCTTTTCAGCACACCCATTGGTTGACAGTGGCTTCCAATATATAGTTAGCAAACGTACCCATTATTTGTGCATTTGTTTGATTGATGATATGTGGGCATTTCATTGAATGTGGAAAACCAACTGGTCCAGCATGACCCCTTTCAATGATGGTATGGCACAAGTTGCACTGCTTATTGAAATGTTTTATGGAGGGATATGCTTCCCCAACCCTGGTATAAAATTTGTGGGAAGCATGTTTTTGTGGTCTTATTTTATGTAGAACATGCACCTGCAGTATTGTGTTGCAATTATTTGGTTTATATGGTAATTATAATCAGTGACAGCTTGTGCAAGGTTGGCGCATTGGTTTTAAATGATTCATAGTCATTCATTTATTTGAAATAGCCTTATTTGCCTGACCTTTTTAAGGCTTTACCGAATGATATTGGGGCAAAAAAGGTTGAGCACAATGGAATTAAAGAACTGTAAGTCCAGATTTATACATAAAAACATTTTTGTTGAGTTATAAATCTCAAATTTGCATCCTTCTCAAGCAATACACTAGCAGTTAGGAGAATAAAATAATTTCATATTTATAATCATAAATATGATAGTTACTATATCTTACATATATGCAATTCATAGTGCTAGTTAAAAATGAATTTACTGTCTTTTTAGGAATAATGAAATTATTTAATCGTATTAAAAGATTTTTTGAACAGCCAAATTAAATAAATCTCAGATATTTTTTGGAATGAAAATATTGTACCTTTAAAAGCATCCATCCTGTCAATCGCAGCATCATAGCATTTTTGTACGTTTTTCAGCATACCATCAATTACTTTCTTACATGTATGTGAATTTTACTCGGAATTAGATATGTTGACTGAATTTTTATGCCTCAGCATTTGAAATACCATACCAAAAATTTAATGCAGCTGTCCAAGACAGGTGTAAATTTTTAAGTTGATGTTTCGTGTTTTTACTCGTTTCTTTTGCAATGTACGAAAGGTAATTATTTCACTGAAAAATAGGCATCCATCATCATCAGTCTATTCTAAAAGTTTTAAATGAGCACCTCGAGTACCTTTTCAATAGTTACGGCATTATTTTAATTTCAATGTGTGAAAATATGAATATAGAAAAATTGGCATGCAAACAAAAGCAGAATAAGTCGTATATGTGTGCACATGTAACATTTAATGGAACAGGACGGACGAGGTCATACGTTCAATAACGTGATCGAATGAGAAGATTTACATCCGGAGAAATTTCCAAGAATTGGTCATAGAGCATTCAAAGTATTTGCTCGAGAGAGTTGCTGTGATTTATTAAATTTTGATTGAGTCCTCATTAAAACCTGGGCACAAAATAAAATCAAAATGAAACCTGCTTAGAATTTAATTCTACAAAAATTTGTTCAATACATACATATATATATAAAAACAGTTGATTTTCTATAATTCGATGGTCCACTAATGCTATATTCTATTATTTATAACTTTGCACTTCACTGATTCAAAGTCCCTAGGTGTATTACTGTGGGGTAATTAAGAATTTGTTCTATCATTGAAAGGGTCAATATACATTATTTGAGAGAGAATCGCTTACTGAAGAGTTCTTGCTGTTGATTAAAAAGAAGAATGCTGATTCTTTCGTTGGTGGTGCAAATATGAAAATTACAGCAACCTTCCTCTGCTAATGTATATTGTTATCTCTAATCTGATATATTTGATTAACTGACAGTTTTTGATGCAACTGATGGTATCAGTTTTGAATAGGTAATATAAACTATGCACATGCATTACCTTTTTATAACACATGAGAAGTCCATGTAGCGCTCCTGATTTTCTTGATTTCAACGAATAATCTGAACAAAATAATTGAAATATGGAAGTTAAAGCTAAAGATTTGAAAAAATTATACAAGAAATAAAAACATAAAAATTTCGAAAACATGATAAAGTGAAAAATATAAAAAATGATAAAAAGTTGGACATCTGGTGATACCTATAGTCGTTGCACTCGATTGGCTAGATGAATCCGATAAATCCGTCTCATTGGTGGATAAACGTACATCCCTGTTCATAGATATAAGCAAATATTGTATCATAAAATGACAGAATAACTAACGACATCACTCATGTACATTCGACTATGACATTTAAAGTGACTTTTCAACTGTCAAACTAAAGAAGAATAATTGAAAGCTATTCAATTCATGTACAGTAAACTTTGGATTTCACATGTAACAAATGAACGAAAATATCAATTTCAACATCAGATATTTGGATGTAACGAATTAGTTCGGTGATCTCGACAGATTCATTGTATTGATAGTTTATAGACATTTAATTATTTGAAAATATAAAATAGCTAAATTTGTAAAATACCTTGATTTAAAATCTTCATTATGGACGTCGATATGCAGCTTATTTACATTATATCTCTGAGTCGATTTATACTTTGATTTTTTTGTACATTTTAAACTCTGGCAATTTGTTACATTTAGACCTTTTCGTTCTGCTTCCTTATTATTCCCCAATATCTGTATAAGAAAGGAATAAAACAAAAGAACCTCAAAAAAACTGAATCTATTGCAACAATTTTGAAATCAGAAATATCAAGGATCGCATATAGATCAAAATCAGCACTGTACCTGAACATGCTTTCGAAATATTTCAAGTACGGTAAATCATTTAAACGAAGAAAAATACTACTGTACAGAAAATTGAAACTAACTGTTGCATATTTACCACTTGTCTTTTATTTTGAGTAAAACTTTGAAGAATAATTAAAGCTAACACAGATACTTCAACCACAAGATGGTAACGTTATTCAAAACACGGCTTAAATTAATTGCAAGGTTTACACAAGTACAAATACTGATGACGATCTAAAATATTTAAGCATCAGAATTAAAGAATATAAAAAATAAAAGTAAACTTCTAAATTAGAGCTTTGAAAAAATTTATACCATTTAATGTGTCTGTGCACATATCAATTTAATTCTAAAAGCGTTGTACGAATTAAGAAATTTCGGATGAAACAAATTTGCTTTTAGAGAATTTTCATTTATAAAAAATAAACTAAAAGTTGCATCATGCCAAGTTTAGGTTTAGAATTTAGGAATCGAAAAATTGATTCGGTGGTCCTGAGAGATTTGTTACATCTAAAATTTACTGCATATTTTTGTATGTACCATTGCAGAGAAATCTTTTTCATGAGGCGAACTTGTTAATGGCACTCGGCAAGTACCACCATAACAAAAAGGAATCATACTAGCCGATATCTCTTCTTGAAGTACAGATCTATAGTTAGCTCCCAAAATACGTACCTACATATTTAAATTTCAAAACACCATGTTATTCACAAGATTTGCGATTGAAAACAGAGCAAGCAATAATTTCAAAGGTACTTGCAGTTGATATTACATATAGCAATGATCCACTTTATTATAAATTCTATCATTTGATAGCTTACCACTCCACTGACTTCTGCTACCTGCCGTATTATGATACCTCGAACATGATACACTTCATTAACTGATAATGTTTGGTATAACTAGCTGAATCAGTTCATGGAATATCGACTGTACATTGAAAATGTAATTAATTGTTATTAACACAAATCAGTGATTGTCAAATTGACCAAAGCTGATAATAAAAAAATAAGGCACGAGTATTTTGCTCCTCATGTATTGTGCAAAGCCTTCTAAACCTTAGTTGTGGTGTGACTTTATCAAAAGAACTTTTTTTCATTGATTAAAGTACAATTGTATCTATAGAGCTAAGGCAGACATACTAGTATACTAATATTTAGCTTTATATTGAAACTGACGAGTCGACTATACATATACTGCATGGTAGGTTTTATCGAAGCACAGTCATAGAAATTGTTTTAACAATATTGTCCCAGAGTAATCTCAAGTTGAAGTCAAATTTTATATTTTTACAATAAATATTTCTCTAATTCTTTTCTCCACGTCCTTTCAATCCTTGAATTTTGTCGTATGAAGAAATTCGATGCAACTTAAAATTAAATAATACTTGCACAAAAATATGTAAATTTTGATGAAAATACTGACCTTTTTTCTAGTCTTGACATCAATAAATGGAGAAATCATAGTCCAAATCATGCCAAACCAATGAGGAGCATTTATGATGTAGTTCTTATATGATCTTTCTACATAATGATTTCCTGCTAAATTGGCAGCATTTTTGATAAAATCCATAGCCACACCTACATTTCAAAAGAAAACGGTATTAAAATAAATTGCTTTTCGGATGATGAACTAAGTAACGGATGTTCGACTTAAGCGAATAAACAATAAACCCACATTACATCGAGGTCAGATTCAGATTTTGGTTACAAAAAAATTGATTCAGCAGTCCCAGCTGATTCATTGCATATCAAGTTTACTTAACGCAATCAAATCATGTATGCCAAGAACTACTTTTACTACATTTTAAAAATTATTTGCTACATCAAAGAAACTGAACTTTGGGAGAAAATGAAATGACCTACCAGTAAGATCTTTGATGCCAACCCCTGCCAGGTCTTGTATCGTGATTAGCTGCGCATCATCAGAAGGCTCGACAATATTCCATAAATATTCCATTCGTAAAATATAATGCCTCAACAGCATAGACTGGAAAAAACGAAAATACATAAAAATTTTGTGAGCTGAAGTGCAAATGAAGGTGAATTCGTAGAAATGACCACTAAATCATTTAAGGCCTTTTTCTAACATTTCAAAAAGTTTCCTCGGAGTTGGACCTTTCAGGAAAAATGAAGAAACTCGTTATGCATTGAAAAGTCATTGAAAAAGTTCGTTTCCTGTCCATTCAAATTTCCCTCACAAGTGGCTTATCTATTGTACATGATATGTTTCTTTTTTGTATAAAATAATGTAGTACCCTATTCCGCACACAACCTAAGCTAAAAATACATTGAAATCTCAAACATTCCTATTTGAAATTTGAAATAGACAATCTCTATTTTATGCAGCAAGAGAGCACCTACTAACACTGCTTGTCTTGAGTCTACAGTGCTTTACTACGTTAAAAACAATGTATCCCATTAGAGAAATTTCACTCAATGATACAAAAAAATCTTATATCACTTTCGACACAACTCCTGAAAGGATTCACATGAAAGTCGAACACTGTTGTTGACAACAAACGTTAACAGCATATATTACCATAGATATGCCTTGATCTCTTAAAGCTTTTGCATTCACCCCTCCAAGTTTTTCGTACACGACTACATGTCCTTTACGTCCTTTACCATACGTGTACGCTGGAAACAACTGCTGAATCGCTTCGAAATTAGGATGAGCTTCATTCAATATCTATGTACATGAACATTTGTTAAACGATGATATAGGTAAATTTTATTGGAATGCAGTCTTTATTTTTTAGTAGCTAATAAGAAGATTAAATTTATACCTGATCTATATTGTTAGATTTTCGCCATGCTAGCGTTTTCTCCCACCGAGATCTTGCCTGCATCGAGATAACGGATAATAAAAAATAAAAAAGTGGTAGCATTGAGTTACACTAATAAATATCATACGACTATGAATCGTAACCTTCTAAACTCGATTTTGACAGGAACATATACAAAATCTGATATTTTGCAAGCCATAATGAGTAATTACAGAAATCGCCAAAGAATTGAAAATGGTTTTCTTTGTCAAAAATAAACCACATACTTTCATCTTAAGGGTCTGTAGTAGTCTGTTGTACATAGAATCAGATTGGTGGGTTTCAATTTTCGAATTTCAATATCGCATAAAATAAATACCTTTCGAACATTTCCACAGCATGCCCGGACAAAACGGGGCGGTGGCGGAGAGTCTTGTTCATTCATACTTTGAGGTCTATTACATACTTCCATCGAAGAGTAAGAGTACCTCAATAGTGGACTATCGTTTTCATAATCGTCACTGAAACTGTCGAGTCTGTCGGTTCTATTATAGTCGAACAGCTTTAATATATCCACCATTATATCAAACCTTCGCAAAAAAGAGTAACGGCTATCGTTAATAATTGTAGTCGAGTTCGATATTGGAAATTGTTTAATAGATGAAATTTTAGTCCGAGGATAATCAGTAGCTGTTATCAAAGTTCGGCTCTTTAAGAAGTAAAATGAACCGAATAGAGTTCTTATTTGAATGGATAACTCTGCAGTTATTATAAGTCACCTATGAATCCATAAGAAATCGACCCATTTCATTATCGATGGTGCTCCGACTGTTATACAACCTCCTATGAACGCGCTTAACAATATACAGCCAAAAAACTCATGCCATTCAAGGTGTATTCCAGATGAGGTTGCAGGAGGGCATGCATAGTTGCATTCCACTGGGGCAGACATAGACAGGTGATCTAAACTAAATTGCTGTAAGTGATGGCATGTAAAAGTCGTATCCGTTCCTATCATACTTAGTTTTATATATGACACGTAAACTCAGATTCTCGAGTGACTCCTAGTTTTATAACTTGCTGGTGAGAGTTTCGAATAAACTAAACAAAATCAAATAATATTTTACAGAAGCGTCTTTGCTAGTGATCCTAGTTTATGCGGTGTGTAAGATGAGATTGAACTCTGAAGTCAACAAGATTTTTTACTAAATGATGGAAATATTGAAGAACAATACTCTGCAGCTCTAATTTTCAAAACTGTCTGTGTCGTCACACACACATCCAGTCATACAGTTTCACCGTAAGCGCAGCGGTGGCTTCAACAAGAGAAATAATTTGCAACCAATTACGTATCAAGAAAACGTTAATTTTCGTACTTAATACTGAGTAGGTTAAATAGCATCTTGAAAAAGAATTCTTTCGCCTGATGTATAATTTGTCATCGCGTCAGTATGAATTTTGACAAATCAAACATTGGAATTATGAAAAATATAACGGTAAAAATAAAGAAGGTGATACAACTTTCCCTTGGGGAAATTTCAGCAAAATCTCAGCTATTTCCCCAGAAAGAATATTAATTAGGGTAGGAAAGGTTTATAACTTGAAATTCCTCCTCGAAAGCAGTTGCATAGACACAATATTTAAAAAGTTGGGGCGAATAAATTCATATTAAGCCCTGATAATTCCGACATTATTTTCGGCACATTATTAACGGCAAAACCAAATATATCTCGCTCAGTATATAAATGATGCCCGTTCGATTCTACTTTGGGGGCACCATAAATCTTGCAGTACAAATGAAGGGTTAATATTCTTCTTTTTTAGCAGCCTCAAGAACCTTTCAGTGAAATCATTATTTTTCAAATAATAAAATATTGACCCTTTCGATGATGGAGTATATTTTTTATCACCCCGTGGTGGTGTACCTTCAATCTGGTTTAACTTCACATAAAGTAATTGATAAAAGGCAAATTTCCTTTACTGGAAAATAAAGGTAACTTGTAATATTTATAAAAAGTAAAGTCCATAAAGTAAAGGTAAATGTTAACAGGCTGTAATTGGCAAGGCAAAAGAAGGAAAAAAATTTGCTAGGTAATTATCTACGGATATTGCTTCTTTCATTTCAGTTTAACTGGTAATCTATCAGCAAATGTGGCCAATCTTCATTACATTAGTTCTTTTTTCTAAGTCAACAAGCAATTAAAGATGACAAAGAGTCAGCATTGATCCTGACCATTATAATGTAATATCAAAACTATCAATATTAAAATTGTTAAACACCCAAAGGTAAACTATGCAGTGCATCCTTTCAGTACATTTCAATTGAAATATGTAGAAAGTAAGCATCAAAAAGTTGCACCAAATGCTATCTAACAGAAGCAGAATCTTTAGTTTTTTTCCTCACATTACCTTGATTTTCATATTGAAATTCATATACGTTGCCTGTCATCCAAACCTTTCTGTTTCAGTCCAATACGTAAAATTTTCTATTAAATTTTTTAAATAACACAGTATCAAAGATTTCCTGATTCTAGATGGCTTAAGTATTTTCCAGTTTCCAATGTTGTAAAATGAGTTTGTCATTCTTTCACTTGCCAATTCATCATTTTCAGCTGCATCAGTCTTCAGCATAAGTCTTTAGCACCAGTTTTTTGGTTGGCATACTATGAGACAAAAAATCTGGTTAATAACAGTAAATATATTCTAAAGTTTTAAACCTGGAAGCAATATTTGCAAACATACTTCACACATAGATCAGCAGCTTCAATTT
Source organism: Vaucheria bursata (assembly GCA_032358265.1). Taxonomy (NCBI): domain Eukaryota; class Xanthophyceae; order Vaucheriales; family Vaucheriaceae; genus Vaucheria; species Vaucheria bursata. The sequence continues at coordinate 9,444 of JAULBW010059972.1, forward strand.
TATTGACACTCTCTTGAGAAAGACATAAAACTAATAAAATTCCAGCTTTCAAAAATTCAGTAACCAACCATTTGATGCCCAGAAACCTTATAGTTCAAGATATGCTGCAGTAGTTTTTTTTGTATAAATCTAAAATTAACTGTTACAGGTTTGTACACACAAAAATAACTGTAAATCTCTTCAAAACTTTAAAGAGGCTTTTAAAAAAGTAGAAGATTTTAAAAATATTATTGGTTGACGCTAATGTCCACATACTTCTCAGTGTCCTCCACATTGCTAATGTTAGAATGTTAGCACATAGAGGAACCAAGTTACATTAGCTTGAGACAAACAAGCAAGAAAAGCAAGAGAGATGGAGTATAGACAATATCTCTCTCTCTATATATACTATATAGAGACCCTACAGAGATAAAAAAAAGAAAACAAGATTGCAAACTTTAAGCAGCACTTCAAGGGACATGTTGGTGGCTGAAAATATAGGGGGCAAGTATCTGGTATTCAGTTGAATTAGATAAATTAAGGGATTGGAATATTTGGTAAAACCAACACAAGCAGTATCTGATTACCAAACAATATAATGGCAAAGCAGTTGTAGATGAACTGTAAATAATATAGTGCAGATAATACATATAGGTAAGAGAATAGTTGATACCAGCAGGTACTCTGACAGCTGGAATACCTCCAGCTATGCTTTGTAGCACCTCATATATTTCAGTACCACCTCATATATTTCAGTACCACTTAGAATAGGAAACTTCTCTTTTATGATTTCCAATAGCTTAGGTATTTAAACAAGAAGGGAGATAGCATTGACAAATTGATGGATATGTTTTGCATGAAGTAGGGGAGAAGGCTTTACTCTGCAAGTAGCAGCATGTCAGCTACTTACATAAAATAAGTATAGATGTTAACCTGCCATGTTACAGTAGTGGGAGTAATTTCTTTAGATTTTAACAAGCTTCTATAATAATCAATTCTCACCAAGTAAAACTTTAAATATCATTAACCAAACTAGACTGCACACATAAACTTTTAGCATAGTAGCAAAGGTCTGTCACATAAAGACTCTTGCAGGCAAAATAAGATGAGTGCAAATGACCACTGAGCCAGATCTACAAATTTAAAGCGTAAAAAAGTGTACTTAACTCAGTTTTTTTTACTTCTAGTGTCTTTAGACACAACATGCAATATTTAACTCTAAGCTAATGGCCTTTTTAACTGTTCAAGTCAATCAAAAATGAGACAAAAAACTAATCAGTCTAAGGTCCATCTTGTATATATGAGAGTTTACCCAAAGAATGCTGTGTACAAGAAATTATTTCTGTCACTTGTTGGAAAGTTATTATCTTCATAAGGGTCTGCCATGTGTGGAGAAGTTCTTTAAAACTGAAAAGCAATCAATACTGATATAAATTTTGAACGTTACAGTAAAACATCATCAGCAGATAAAATCTAACCTACTTGATGCCTTATTTCAATCACAAAGAGTGAAAATGCTCTTGGTTGATTGATGTGAGTTTGCTTTTTGCTGGCACTGAAGGTATGTTTTTCTTGGTTGCTTTTCCAAGTGTTTGTTGCCTCGTTACCCGTCAGTGTGTATGTAAAATGGAAACAAGGCAAACAAGCAAGCAAACAGAGGTTGAGTATACAAATATATTAATAAAAAAAATAAGAGATTTCTTTAGCAGGAGGATAGTGCTCCAGCTGCTCATACAGTTGCTAAGAGAAACTCTTGTGAGTCTTGAGAGAGAAACAAAGTTAATAAGGCTCGCAAAACATTTCCAACTTGAAGCAAGTATGCAATACAGTTGAAAATGCAAATACAAATGCAAATGTCTAGTAGAGGTACCAGGCTTGCTTGTAATTGGTCAAATTAACAGAATATCCGTCGAAGGATGACATATGTCCCGGATGGCCAAGTAAAACAATTATTAACGTCTCGATTGTCTTAGCAGAATAATTGGCGATGTTTGTTGAAGCAGATAGTACAATAATCAATTTTTTATTTGGTACGGTGAAGTCTGTGCACCTTCTAGAATGAAGATGCAAGCCAAATGGGAAATAGTTATGGAGGAATATTACCAGTAAAATAGAGACATCGGTATTTAGTTAATTCAGGTAAGATGACTAATACAGATCAGGTGGGAGTTTAAAGATGAACTGGTTCAAATGTAAAAAATAAATATTTTTGTCCCGAAGATAACATGCACCCCTAAAGAAAAGAAGGAAAAATTTATTGAATGCGCACTAGTTACAGCAATGGTTGATGCAGCGACCAATACTAGCCATATCATTTTCGTTATCCAGCACATATTTTCGATAGGCTGAAAACAAAACAAAAATCTACCTAGGTCTTTTGTTTTCACTGAGATCGATTTTTATAGAGTTCAGAATTAAATTTTTTCGATGAGCTAGATGCCTTTAGACTCTAGACCATAGTAGACTGATCTGTAGGATTAAACGTTAGCATTTATTACTACGTTTTGTTCTTCGGGCAAGAAAATCAACTTAAATGATAGCTTTGGCCAGATTTGACGTTTGGAAGTCTGCAACTACATACTTATATTTGAATGATATTTACTAATTTAGCACCACTGTTCAGAAGTTTGCGAGCCAAGTCAACATTCTTCGCTGCCAGATTCTTACTTATGCTACTGCTGTTCAATCCTTTTGTACGGAAAGTTTATTTTCGCCTACAAATTTGGCCTAAACTCCGTTTCTCCGTTTTGGCTTTGCGCCTGTCTTTTTTTCCCTACTAAAGTGTAGAAGGAATCAGCAATGATGCAACAAGCAAATCTCAAATTCTAAAGCAAAAAACGCATTGCCTTAGTCTCTAACATCCTGTCGATTGATTTATATGTCTCGAAGTCACTATCGCATTTTATCAGGTTACCACATAATAGGCTTACGAACATGAGATTGGAATGCTGAAATGCAATGCTAAAAAAATTTTAATTTTTCGGTGACAGTGGCTACAGATGCGACCTCGGATCAAATCAAGTCTGCTTATCGAAAAATAGCTCTCAAGCTTCATCCAGATATGACCGATGGCTGCAAGGTGCTTGGAGGATTTATTTTTTTATGTGCTATGCTTCTAGACCCTAAATAATGTAAATTATTGTTTGCTGGCGGTTACGAGTTTATAGATCAGGGCCGATGAATTTAAAGAAGCCAGTGAAGCATATCGCGTATTAAGCAACAAGCAACTAAGACAGGTTTACGATAGCTCTGAAGGAATAAATATGAATCGTACACAAACAGGAACACCAGCTGAAAACTTCAACAGAAACGCACGAAATGACGTTTCTAGGCAGGCGCATAGTACAAAAAATGCTTCTAATGTAAGTATAAATGTTCCGTGTTACAGCTTACAATAATTAATTTTTAAGACATTGACTTCAGTAATGTATAATTTTAAAAACCTAAAATTTTAGAAATCAATAGTTGCAAACTTCCAGCGACCTGTTATGAACTTTAATTATACTTATTTTATCAATTTCGATTATCTTTTATACGCAATAAATGGTAGTAATTTGCTACCCTTTTGAAACATAAGATAAAATCTATTTTTCGGCACTTCGTATCATTTATTATCAAAGAATTCACGGGAAAAATTAAATGATATGGTGATATAATATGAAAAATTGAAATTCTACAATTTTTCCAGTTCCTTCATTATGTACCTGTAAATGTAGACTAAGTAGAAAGCAGTTAATTCTGTGAACTAAAATGCTACTTATCAATGTTAACTGTAAAATATTTGGAATTGCTCCATTTTTTTTAACTTTTTTGATCTCAATAGCTTTAGTCACTGTGCGTTTCATACTGTAATATTTCTTATGATTTGTGGATGGATAAAGTGTTTGAACATTGTTCCAGAAACTTTTTCTGGAACTGCAATATTGACAAATATTTAACTAGTCATGGTTAGTGATATCTTAACAAATATTAATCGTTTACTTTTTATATTTACTACTTTTTCAATTTTGCATAGGATTTTCCAAGCAATTCGAGTTTTCTTGGAGAAGAAGTGAAAACTGTGAGTTTTAGACATAGTTTCTAATTTGTATTAAAGTATGTATTTTGTTTCAATTTCTAAATTTCTGCATTATTCGAGTCAGCTTTTGAATTTTTAGTTGTTTTTAATAGAGCACTAGAAGCTGCAAAAAAGTTGCTGGTACTGAAGAAGAACTCATGACAGTTCAAATTCACTTATATAAATATGTGGTTGAAGTTTTTGAAATAAATTTAAATAATATTTATCTCAATTTTTTGTAATTTTCAGGTAATTCCTGAAAACTGGAGCTACCAACCACATGATTACTTACTATTTGTAAGCATATTTATTATGCATGCATATTTATGTTCATATGTTATATTGAAATGCGTATTTTTTACTAGTCACATTTTTTAGCTATACATTAATGTTCACATTCATTGATTTTTTATAGCATCGCTTTATTTGAATTCCAAGGTTTGCTTTTTTAACCTTGCAAGAATATTAATGACTATCATAAATTTTTATGAATCCTTGCTAGTTCATATTATTTCAATTAATATAACTACAACATTTTACCTGTTCTTTCAACTTTTTGGAAAACATTTGCTTCCTTGAGATAATTTCTTCATCACGTTCTTGTACTTCAAAATTTTTCTACTTGTAAAGCTAATTCATAGTAGGAAAGGAGCTTGAATAAAATTTCAACTAACAAAACTATATTTAAGAGAACATTTTTCTATGCATCTATATGTTTGTTCACCTTATCAATATTTTCCATGTTTTTTACTTTCTCATCATGTAACATGATATCATTTTACATATTTTTGAGGTAGCTTCAACCAGTGGTTACAATTTTTGGTGCAATCAACAGTATTATTTCATGGAATGTAAACTGTACTTTTTATCCTTTTGTTTCAACATTAGAATCGCATGAGAGCGTCTGGAAAGAAGCACGCTCGAGAAAGACTTCATCACATGAGAAATGTGCGGAGATCTCATCAAGCCAATAGTAATTTGAAAGAAAACGAGTCGCAGTCACCGTCAGGATGTGTCCTATCTTAATTTTATGTAACTACGAAAATTTTCCTAGTTTACATTGACCGAAAAATACTGATACTGAACCAAATAGCTTTAGAATACTTAAATATATAAATCTCTATCTAGACATATAAATAAATTGGACAATGTATAGATGCATATGAAAATGATAGCAGTGAAAATATATTTCAGATTTATAATAGTGCATTTGTAAATAAAACATACCAAAGAGTGACGTTAATATTTTTTGTGATTTTACCGCACTCTTTAGTAAAGATATTGAACAGTTTTCAAGTAAATTGATACCTGTCCCTACTGCAAACATATGAGAAGCACTCCATCCTATGTCATTAAGCTTGGAATGAGAATGAAAATGGACGATTTTCGTCCATTTCCTCATGCTTACTTGAGTCGATCCATGCGGCACTTTGTGTATGTTACAGCTAGTGATGCGTACTAGCATATAGCACGGATTGCAGATGTGTAGTACTAAATCCTAACAAAATAATTGGAAATTTCAGCATGATAGCGTCCAATACTTCTGATTCTCTGATACAGATGTTACTTCATGCAATAACGAAACTAATGCTGATGCAGACAATAACTAATGAAGCTTAAACGCTTGACGTCGAATAACTTGGTGCTTTACAATTGATTGCATGCCCGAGTTGCTACAAGACGTTCAAGCTTTTGTAATGTATCTCTTTTTGTTACAACTCAATTGGAATATTCTTGCAATTTTTATTCATTGTGTTGAGCCTATGGTACTCTCTTAAATTACATACTGTATTTGAACCTCTGATTGTGCAAAAATTTAGTGCCAGAACTGGAACTCCAGTGATAGTGATTCCAATCCTAAGAAATAGATGCAGCTCAAGCAACAATATATTAGCATTCAGGAGTGTAGTTTCAAATTTTAATTTAAAATACACCTTTCCACTAGGCAGTACCAACTGCACCAGTTCAGTTTTATGAATAATTCATGCACCATATGATCTTCTACCTTTACTCACCTAAATTTCTAGCTTATTCTTTGCACAGAACGATTATGCATCAAAAAGACATCTATCGCCACTTACCTGAATTTTCAGCTTTATCTCTGTACAGAATAAACCTGAGTCCATGTCTTGGACAAAATTATGTTAATCATGACATATTTGATTTTTTTCATAATGTAGGGTGCAACATATTGTTAGAAACATGAAACACAACAAAGTACAAGAAACTGTGACAGAAGTGTGTATATTTATCTCACACTAATTGTGTTGATAGAAGTGAGCTAATTTTATTAACACAAAATTTATAACTCTACTGGCATCTGTGCAGCCAATTTATTTGGAATGTCACAAATGAACACTTACCGCAGCTATAGAAACAGAATTAATCCCTAAGGGAGTTAATTCCTAACACATTTATAGTAGATGTAGCTTTGCTTACCATATAAAATACACTGATTATAAAAATATCTAGCTAAATTATGTCATGCAAAGTTAATCTGGTGTCAGGAATTAACTTATATTATAAGTTGATTCCTTTTCTATTTTTGTAGCTGCAGGTGTTCTTATTTAGAACATTCTATATTTGATACTAGTCACATTCTTAATAAGTGGCTAGTCATACAATTGTTCTAAATATTAATTGTGTTGTGTTGGAGAAGTATAATCACTTCTCACAACACAGGTTAAGATATAATGTACAATTGAGCTGTTAGTCTTTTGTATTGTTTGCCTGTTTGTTGTGCGTCTTGACATCTGGTGACACCAGTACCTGAACTTGGTATTTGCCTTGTACTCTTTTTTCTTAGCTTTTACAATGTATCATCATCATGACCTGGCAAAAAGTAAGCCAGCATTCTCAAAGCTAATGACAGATCTGTTTTCAGAAGAGCCAACTGCCTCTGCTGATCCTTTGCTCATTAATAACTAATCAAACAATATTACTTCGGTTTTATATACATGTATATGATTAAGATCTACCACAATCAGAAGTGGGTACAGGTTTTACGAGATATGGTCCTTGGCTTTTAGTAGCAGTTTAAACACCTTGATTTGTGACTCTATTTGCTCCTCTTTGCTTTATTACATTAAACTGCTTCCACTGGCAAAGTCAGCTTACATCATATACCAGCTAAACTTATACAAAATCCTATTGCAATTTGAATCAGTCCATGCCTTGTTTCATCTTCATGCTAATTTATGAATAAGTGCTATTGCCTCAATCCGACCAAATAGTCTTGAAAACTCTCTTTTTTAGCTTCTACATATGCAGCAGTTTAATTGCTTAGTTTTTTGGCTCCTACAAAAGAAAACAAATGGTGGCTTCATCATTACCACTACTCTTACAATATTACAATGGACACATTTTACAAGTTTTAGATGCCATGACTTGACAGATTTTTTTAGGTATACTGGCTCTAGACAGTATACAAGGCGCTGATTGAAATCTCTTTTCTCTTTATGAGAAGTCTAAGTATATTGTCAATAGAGTTTTGTCTTAGCTATTGTGTAAATTAGTGCAAAATTTTTGGTTTACTGCTATTTGAATTTAGAAGAGCTAATTATGTATTCAGTGCAAAAGCTACCAATACAACAGTAATTTTATAATATTGTTTGTGTTAGGAATTAACTCCCCTAGGGATTAATTCTGCTTTTACAGCTGCAGTCAGTGTTTATTTATGACATTCCAAGTAAATTGGCTACACAGATTCTAGTAGGGTTTTATATTTTGCTTTGATGAAGTTAGCTCACTTCTATCAACACAATTAATGCATGATGAATATACATATATTTCTACCACAGTTTCCTGTGTTCTGCTGTGTTTAATGTTCCTAAGAGTTTGCTTGTCTGCATAAAATAAAACTGGACTACATATGAATGCAGTATGTTGGTATTTCTAAATATGATAGCTATTTTTTCTAATAATATTACAAGGCAACAAGAATAGCCTTTTTTTCATTCAAAACTACTTTCAAATACTTTTTAAACTCAATCTACAGTATGTAGTATTTATATATTAGCTATTGAACTTTGATTTTATTGTAGTTAATCACATATAATTTAGTATACGGTGCCATGAACACAATATTTTTACTTGGAATAAATATATATTTTGCTGCTGCATACATGTAAAATATATCTATGTTAAAATACACATATAGTTGAAAAAACATACACGTATAGCGTGTAAATTCAAAAATGTCAATTTTTGTATTATGCACTTTTTACCCATCTAATACTATTTTAATTTGGATATAGTAGTTTATAGCAGGACAAAAGAATAGAGAGGTAAACCCTTGCAAGAATATTGGAACTAAGTAATAAAATATTATAAATATTGCTTATGTTTCAAAGAGTTTGAGAAATAGGCAGCTAAAAGTGACACATTGACATCTGATTATGACAATTTTGCTAGAAATACGAGGCAACCGGAGGAATACCACGATTTTGTGATTGCAGTATATGCCAGGTAAAGATGACGGAGCAACCAAGCGAACAAATGATGTAAGATAGAATATATGATTCAAGTTTATTAGTGGCAATGTTATAGAAAGATGAAAAGACTTGACGACAAGCAAGACCCCAAAAGCTTGTACATGATAGCACTGCATAAAAAGAGTTATACTATCAAAAAACCATCACTTAGAGAAGTGACAAAATTGAAATGAAAATACCAGAGCAGAGATACAAGTTTTAATGTATAAAACATCGTGGTACATCCTCAACATATCTCAAATCTCTAAATTCTGCTGATGTTCGTATACTATAACCGAAGATTAAACTTTGTTGCATGATGAAATAATTAGGAAGTGATGAATGATGTTACAAAATATTGTATTCGAGGGAACAAGTGAATTGTCTGAAATATTGAACTAGCTCGAGTTGTAGAAAGTATTCGAATTATGGATCGAATATGAACTGACTATTGATCACAATCTTGAAAGGAAGTAGAACAGAATGCTCTATAGAAATAATAACATTTATAGCAATCAATTTTTAGCAAACAACTGCCAATTTCGAAAAACAAGCAATATATCTTGAAGAAGGCAGCCTTAACTTTTATGAATTAGCAATCAAATATAGATTGAGAGCAGTGTTAATGAAGCATTGTAATTTGTTTCAATAAATATTTATCATGAAATTCACCTCTATCGAAATACAGAATTCATATATATATATAGACTGCATATTATTTGGGTTGCAAAAGGGTACAGATTTTTTATGAGTTAAACCGAACGCATGAATCCAAAAAGTTTGTTGCAAAGAAAATATAACCATTAAGTAAAGAGGAAACCGATATGAAATTCATTTACATGTTAATCACTTCGTTATAAAGGCATATTTTATATTAACGAATATTTTTAAATAGCTTGAAGAGTTGCACTCAGTGACAATCGTCTCATGTTTTTATCGTTATTTTCATTGCTTCCGGATGAGTTCTGCAATAGAAAAAATGAAAAATTGGCATTCACCATCACGTATAACAAACAAGTGAAAAATAGGTACTACTAAAATGCACTAATTTCTAGAAATATGAAACCCTGCTATGAACTAATTTTCGATTTGCACTCTACCAAGAAAAACATAAATTTTTCTTCATTTAGCGCAATTTAGTAAGCAATGGTAGTCCTTCAAATAGATACATATAAATATGAATTTTAATCTCACCGAATCACTTGGAGCATCAGCATGATATAAGATCTCATCCGAAAGAACATTATAAGTATACAGTGCATAAGAAATAGTGAAAAAGTTGCATATTGCACACATTATGTTTATAGCTAGAACCCTCTTGCAAAAAAAATTCTTGTCCACTAGACATCCACCAATATCAAGCAGTATAGTTAGAATGTTGCATATAAATGCCCCAGATAAAACTACCTAATATATGAAATCGATTAAATTTCAGAATTCGATACATCCTCAATACAAAAATTAAGTTCAAAACAATCAATCTCCCAGGATATATTAACAAATTTTCACGTGCATTATGATGGTAGTGCCCAATCAAAATATAATAGATAAGGAAATGACATTGAAAACATAAATGCTACATAAGCCGGTAATGCAAATACCACTATTCATGTGGCCAGTGTCAAATGCCACATTAATCAGTTTGCGTGCAGGTATTGAGTGCGTTGTTGAAAAAATAAGTGGATCACAGCAAAAAATTGTGTCAATAAGTACATTATGTTAATCCGAGAAACGTGCTAATTGAGAGATTGCTATGATAATAATAATAATAAAATTTTGTGTAATAGGTGAAGCTTTCATAAAATGTCCTTGATGTCGAAACCAAAACAAACTCACTTTGTACCAGTACACAGGACAAATATTGTGATAGCAGAAATATCAATGAGTTTCGAATTAGTTTTTTTAATATGCCAGAATCAAGCTGAATGATTTAAAACCTAATTGCGAATGTGTCTTCTTGAAAATGAACAAGGACTTTTGTTAGCGAGTAAAAACTGCGAATGGTATAAAATGCTATTGGATCTGATAGAAAAACGTACCGCAATCAGCAAAGAAGCGTTAATTTTCGATCGCTTTTGAGTACGAGAACAGTCGAACAAGCCACTTGCCCAAGCAACACAAAACATAACGAGAGTGAAGGAATAGAGAGATGTTTCAAACATATCTAGGGCTAAAATCATTATGTAATGCATAACGGCTGTGAGGTGCAGAGCATATCGAACTTTTTTCGGCAATAGACAATCGTATTTCTCATACTCCGCTCCTTCTATCATTTATATTCAGAAATTTAACGTCAGAAATGATTTTCAGCAGCTTAAGAAATTGCGGTCCTGTATAAAAAAATGTATTGTATTGAACACTTACTTAGGTATTGGGAAGAAATTACAGATTTTTAAGAAGCAACTGTAACAAGGCACCAAATCCATGTTACCTCAAATGACCCTTGATACTAATGAGCGATTACAAAATCGTAAATACATAATCCTCTAGTTAGCAACTAGGGGTGTTTAGCTTCATGAGCGAGATCGGTTAACCATTGAGGCCATCATATACCGAGCCTATGCACGCCAAGATTAGCCCAGTAAATAATGAATGACCAATACATTAAAGTATTGAAGGTCTACTCAGTTCATACTAAATATGCAACTTTGGAATAGAGATGAAACTATCCCAGAGGGCGCAAATAAGCGTTTATCCCATTCCCATTTGTAACAGTCCTCGATGCACTGCAACAATATTTACGTAAATTGTAAACCATCATCTCGATAGATAGATGTATCATATAGGACATCCAACTTGAAGACTTCTCGCCGAGCACTCAATCTATAAAGATGACTTGTCGCTTTGTATTTGATTAAATTTCATCGCATTTCAGACGACTGGACTTGACGTTAATAGCTTGAGAAGAGGAAGGAGTTCCAGGTTAGACTATAATTTAAGTGTGTGAGCATCGATTTCACAAACTCACTATACTCTGATTTGTTTTTTGAAGAGGAAAGTTGAATATCGTATAGTCTAGACCTGCTAATGTTAATATAGTTGCATATTTTGAGTCGATTTTATTTTATTCTAACAATTTTTCTCGGTCATTTCTCTCATTAGTGCATTTCTACCACTCTTATACTAAAAAATGAGTAGTACAAAAATTGATGCCGATGACTTTAATTGCACTGTCCCAAAAAATGTTCAGAAGGCCTTGTCTCTGTCTTTGTTCTTGCAATGCATTGCTGACTTCTTTGGAGGCATGGTAAAACTATCTTACATCAGCCTTGCCTGCAATTTTATGAATGCTATTATCATGTACGGATACTTAAGCTGCACTGAGAACCAAAAAAAATCGAGAATTTTGTCAGCTCTTGCAATAATGGTGAGATTATCAATTAATTGGTAAACGTCGAACATACAGCTAAATTGTTTCACATCCTTCCTTAAAGAAATAATTTCTAAATTTGACCTCTCAACAGAAATGAACTTTTTATTATTAGCTTCAAAGTTTGAGTTTAATTACTCTTTCAAGTCATCGAATGACACAAGTGGCGTATTTATTGTTCCCAAATTCTTCTTTTCGTCGTCTATTTTACACACTTGCCTGTTACTTATAATAACTTTGATATTATTCTAAGTGCTTGTCACTTTCTAATAATCGCCTTTTTTGCGCTTCCATATATATAATAGTTTTCCTTTTATTTTTAAATTTTTCTCACAGATATTTAGTATAGTTTCTCTAGTATTTAATATACTCACGTTCGTGTTTGCAATGGGCCATTGCTTAGATGAAACTGGAGTAGAATGCTTATATACTATTATTATTGTTGGCTTATGCTCTACTTTTGACTTGATTACTGCAATCCGCTCCAGAAAAATTTTTAAATTGTTGACATCACAAAATCTACAAAACTCTAATGCTGCTGTGTTGTCTTCGCATCCGGTAAGTCACAATTAAATAATTTATAGTACTTGTCAAAAATTAGCATAAAAACATTTTGTTTTTGACAAACTTGCATTTACAAACCGTATTGAAATTAATTTTATTGTAAAGAAATAGTACTTGCAAACCTATTTTGGGAGTTTCCGTAATAAAAAGTGCAATATCAAATTCATTGTTTACTAGTTCTAATTTGTTATTTTTTAGTGCTTATAATACTGAAAAATGTACAGAATCTTGAAAAATAATATTTTTAGCCGATTTTAAACCTTAAAAAAGTAATAAAAAAAAAATTTTAATATATACATATGCTATTTTTGGTAGAGCATATTGTAAATATGATTATAGGTGGTTTACTAAAGGAGATATTTATGAAATTGTTTACCTTTACACATTGCAATATTCTTGAAATTTTTTATATATTTCTGTGGTCAATAATATACTTCGAATGTTTTTTTATAGCTGTCATGTACAGAACTTCGGATTTAACGAATTTGTTGGAACCAAAAATTTGTTTGTTACATTCAAAATTTGAAGCTGAACTATGCACTGTAGGACTATTTCATTTATTTGTCATAAGTGCAAATTCCTTTAAAGGAAATTTGTTATATCCAGAGTTTACTCTGTTGAATGTTTTTTTGTGGATTTTTATGCCTCTCACCACATTGTGATAAGATATTTATTCTTCATTATATCATGTGTGTTTTCTATTTTTAGACATCAATTTTTTTTGGACGATGCTTATAATATGTATCAAGATACGCGCATCACCATAGACATGCATTATGCTCACGAATAGGGTTCTCTCCGGGACCAAATTGCTGTACGAGAATCACTTTTTGCAACATTAAATATCTCTTTTTAAAACGTGCTTCTTTATGTATGTCAACTTCAATATTTTTTATCATTTTGAATGGCTTTTAAATAAATTGCGTTATTTGATGTATTTTATTACTGAGTATAGCAATATTTGCACATGTAATATTATGATATTAATATCTAAACTATGTCTAGAACTGCTAACAAACATTCTTTTATGGTTTTAAATTTATGGAGGTTATATGTATAAATATATATGATCGTAAATTTCATTCTTCAGTCTTCTAAAATTCAAAAAGAAAAGAATATATTTTGAAAGTGCTGGATTTTATTAACTAATATTAGATAACTAGTGTCTCTGGAATTATGTCCCAAACAAAAAAGTCATAGTTGTGGAAGTATTCGTAAAAATACGCTAAATTTTGGGTAACCCTTTGTTTGGGACCAACATCCGGAGTCAAGTTAGATGAGCTAAACAAATTGATTCCAAGAATGCCAAATTAGAATCAGATGCATCAATTATAATAATATGCAAGCAAAACAAAATGTGCTTGTGTTGTTTCAGAGCCAAGCCCAGTTTGTGAGCTGTCCAGAGCTACGTAGTATAGCAAAGAAAAAATCTGGTTTTAAACTAAGCCGGCCTGAGCCTCTGCTACTATCGCAATACTTTCAGACATACACGTCAAAGTTCTATTCCTTTTCCAGAATTTCAGTCAGCATGCAGCAATCATTATTATCAAATTTTTGATGAACTTCATTTGATCTTTTTCAAATCCTGTTACATTTGAAATATTATTTAGAATATTGCAACAAAAAATATCAGGACTCAAGTACTAGTACAACAGTGATTTTTTGACAGGTACCCGTTAATAAAGTTGATATTCCATATATTGGTGATTCAGACGTGATATATTCTATATAGAATTTGATAGCTTAATACTCCATCAATTTCCATTAGCTGGTGTAAGCTAAAATATCTAATCAAGTTAATTTAGCTACTACTTATTTTTTGCGTAACTGATTGCATGGGTTTATGGAATGTCAACTTCACACTATCAATAGAGTACAAGTTACTCTGAAAACTACAGGAACTAAATTAATTCATGGTTTTTATGGGCACTTCTTGTATGAAACGATTATTTTTCATGCAACTTAAATCGCATAATATTCCGTGCCAATAGGTTTTTCACTATTAATAAGGAGTTGCTTCATCATTGAACTTTGATTTATATCTATATTATGGATTTATATAAAGTTACTTAAACTACTATATTTGATGTTACACTTTTATCATTTATGTCAATGATTTCAATCAGACCGGTTACAAATTGGTTACATTCATTTGAAACAAAAAATTCTGTAAAACTATTACATTATAATATATTTATTTACTACTCTACCAGTTCAGGAATAATATAAATTTATTAGAGTATAGAGGATTAGAGAGGTAGCATTAGTTAAATATTTCATGGTTGCCACTAGTTTTAAAATTTCAGTACTAAATTGTTGGTTCCAATGGAATCAAAAAAAGTGGAGCCAAGATTAATTTTTTCAAAACTGTCATGATTTTGATTGCAGAAAGAGGCAGATGACTCTGCATAGGCTTTAGATTTAAGTAAATGTGAAAAATTAGAGAAATTAGTTTTGGCAAGCTAACAATTTTTTTGTGGTAATTGATTCCAAGCAGTGTCTAAAAAATGGGTTTCATAATAGACCCAGTACTGGATCTAGTACTATGTGGGTCTAGTAATAATTGAGCATGAAATGCCTCAAAGATCTGAGCAGATAAAAATATAAAGATTTTTTCTTCTAATTGGATTTAAACAATGCAAGCCAAAACTGCCAAAACTTTGTTTTATCCCTTAGTTCAAGTATT
Organism: Vaucheria bursata; assembly: GCA_032358265.1. Classification (NCBI taxonomy): domain Eukaryota; class Xanthophyceae; order Vaucheriales; family Vaucheriaceae; genus Vaucheria; species Vaucheria bursata. Next base: position 24,572 of record JAULBW010059972.1, read on the forward strand.
TTTTCCTGTAATTTTTAAAAACTGACCAAATATATTATTTTCTATTTGCATAGAGGCACTCTTATTATTACAAAGTTGAAAACATTAAAGATTTGTTTTTTTTTCCAGTACACTGTTTGATTTTGTTTTTGTACATCTTCATTTTTAAAATTTGAAAAACATATTCTCAAAAAATTGTGGATAGCTATTTTTTGGGATTTATACATAGAAACTTTTTACTAATCAATTTATTTTTAAATGAAATATTGCATTCAAGTAAATGCAATCTTTACGTGAGTAGATTCAGATTGTATTGATTGTTTTATGCCATTTATGTTGTGCACTGTTATATTTATTGTTTCAGTTCTGAACTATAACTCAACAACTTGCAAACACTAAATTAATGTAAAATCAAATTTTTTGGATTTTCCATTTTTGGGATGCTACTTTTATTACTATTTTTTTAAAAATTGTTTTATTTTATACTGAGTAAAGAAATAAGCTGTTCATAAACTTTAATTGAATTTTATTTTATTACAAAAAATGTTTGGACACTATTGCACTTTTAAATATGAACATTAAATCAGGCAACTTGTGCAAGCACAGAGTTTACATTGTTGACTTTGACATGCATACATCAGGTAAGTACTTTCCCAAGAAAAATTTATTTGCTACATGAACATGCATATGGATAACAGCTTGTAACATTGTACATTGTCCACTTATTGATTGCTATCAGGAATGCAGTAGTAAAAATGCAAGAGGAAACTGACAAGACTTAGTACAGATACATTGCCTTTTGAAATTCGAATTGATAGAAGTGAGCACATTCCATCAAAATAACAAAAATACATGCAGCCTAATTATTATAAAAGTGTGACTTTCTTTGAACTTCTATTTGTACAACACTCCTTGAACTTGTATTTGTGAGATTCTCATCAAATCTTGAAATTATACAAATCTTCTTAAATTATACTGCAGCTACAAACAGAATTAGTACTTCAGGAAGTTGTTAGGAACTAACTTGTTAATGGTTAAATTCGTATTATAGCTGTGGAATTCTGTTTTATGGCAAGTCATTGTTCTGCATTCTAAGTTTATGGCAAGTCATTGCTGGATTTTGGTGACAAGCTAAGCTTAGGATTTATGTGCTCCTATGAAATATGTTCACTTCCAGCAACACAATTTATGTTTCTGTAAATATACTCTTTGTATCTAGTTTAAGTTGTATTTGCAATACATTCATAACAATTGGATATTTTGCTTTGGAGGGAGTACAACTACTTTGGAAACTAATTCTATCCAATACTGTAAATGTTTTTTAAAGAATACTGAGATGATACTTTAGTGCGCTAGATTCTTAATTTTACTGCTGTAAGTCTTCAAAAACATAGCTTTGAATGATAAAGTTCAGGATTATCTTCTTCAAAAGAATATTTTATGGAAAGTAATTGTGCATACATTAATAGTAAACTTCTCAAATATTTCTGTTTCAAACACTATTTGATATTGTTGGAATTTATGAACATTCATACTATATTGTTTCTCTGGGCAATGAAATAAAAATGTCTAGCAACCATCATGTTCACCTTAAATAACCAACAGAGGAGGTTTTTAATTTGTTACTCATATTTTGTTAGAATTTCTAGCTACAGTTATAGCTGCAGCTCCTATTCCAGATTGTGACGCATTATCCAGTATCAATCTACATAAACTTTTGATTCCTAATTGCAGTTCTGTGGTTCTAAATCAAGTTTAATTTTTGAGATTTTACGTTTATTTGTAATCACAGGATTTGGAGTATCATTTGGTATATGAAAAATTTACATATTTCTGACAAATGTCTTATCTACAATTCAGTAGTTTTAAACAGGTTATGCAATTTTACCTATGCAATTGCTAGTTCTAATTTGCTTTATGTCTCCTCTTTTCTTCTATAGAAGATTGCTGTTTCTGTGATGGCAGGCATTCTGGTGCATGGATTCTTTGTCTTATTTTGTTTAATTGCTAGGAAAATACTAACACAACAAATAACATAAAATCAGATATAGTACTTGATATTAACCTACATGTGTTGCTGAAAGTGAGATAACTTTTGCAACACATAAAACATAGTAACATGAAGAATATGGTTCAGTTCCCTAAAGTATCTTAGAGCTGAAACTGAAATCAAACTGAAACCAAGCTAAGAACTGAAACAAAGCTGAAAATGAACTGAAACTGAACTGAAGCCAAACTTAAATCGAACTAAAACCGAACTGAAACTGTACTGAAACCAAAATCAAAACATGGACAAATCATACCGCAGTAACATAGAAATAAGAACTAACCCTTAATAGAGTTAGTTCCTAACACTAATAGGTATTCTTGCTCTCTTTATCACTTACCTTGCTTGCTTACTTTTGTATTTTATAATGTCACAACTTGCTACAATCTTAGGATCCTGACAAGTTATATGTTATCATCTATTCTTTAATTATTCCAACATATTTCATGCTAAAATTGTAATTGTGACAAAGTGTTCTTATTAAAAATTTAAGTTTTTATTTGCTGATTTCAACAGATTGTATCAACTCCAAAGAAAAACTAGACACAACTGAACTAGACTTGAATTTAGATTTTAACAATTAAAAACAGATTACATTAACAATACTAAAGGACATACTGCTAGAATCAAAGCTTTTTGAAACAGCTTATTGGTATTGGCTGATAAAATTTTAGTAATAATGTTTAAAATGTTTCTATCTACAACGGGTGCAGCAGCATGCACCTGTCTTGAAACATTGAGAAAGGGTTTTTTTATCTCACCATATTTTGGCTTCTGTCAGGTTTATTATATGTCACAATGAGCAAAATGCTCAGAAATGTGTAAGCACTGTTAATGCTGAAAAATAATTCTTAATTTAAACCTGCAACAGCTTTTGCACACTTGTAACCTAAAGTATAACTTGATTGCTCTAAATGATGGACTTAATGTAGTTCAAGACAACTTTATTGGGTTGGCAGTAAAAGTATTTAAGAGTTCTAATTTGTACTGTGTATTGTCTACTTGCAATTTTAAAGCAACCACAGCCCTCCGTATGAAAAAATAACAGAGTGGCAATGGAAACTAATGCATGGACCTTTGCAGAAGAAATGATTTTTGATTTGAAAGCCCCCCAACCACAAATGGGATTGGATTTAACAATATCTACAAGAAAAAGTTAAATCAAAGCTGAATAGCAATATACTTCTACCTCTAGTGGATGCAAAAGAAGATAGAAAACTATTGAGAAAAAAGGGTTTGAAAGTATAGATACTAATATTTAAACAATAAGAATGAAAAATTTAGTAGGATAGTATCATAACTTATGCAGTATATTTAATTCAGGCTAAGTTATTGAAATTGCTCTTATTACTTTGCTTGAAACTAGAAAATGGTACATTTGGCTAATATCATAGTCTTTTTCTGTTTTTTTTTGCATTTCCTCTGTATAGCTACATGTAACAAATATGAAAAACCACACTGCATATAATCTGAAATTTTTTTGCCCAAATCTTTCCATTAATTATGTTTAGTAATTTACTTCATCTTGAAAAAACTTTAAACAATAGCCTTTATTATAATTTAAGCTGAATGATAATGAAGCTCACAATTATGTTGAAACCACCTTTCTCATCAAATTTAGATATTTCTTTATAATGATATTTTAGTTGTTTTGTTTATATAGAAACAAGAAATATTGAGTAACTTATAATAATGAGTATCGCTTCAAAAAACTGCTGCAACACTGGAATTGTGGCTTAACCAGTGGAACACTCCTAATATTTTCAATACTACGTCAATGAATATATGCAATCAATTCTAGTACAGTTGCTAAAATTTGCTAAGCATCTATGCACCTAACTGGAAATATACATCTCAATACAATGACTTTCAAAAATTTTGCCACCTAAAATTTGTGCAGCTTTTTTCAGCTAAAAGCCATTTTTTGTCTGAGTTTTTATATCGCTCATTATTATGCAAATATGTAACTGTGCCTTGCCCTTTGAACAATAGCTATGGCAATGCAAAAACCCTTCAGCACTGCATAAACTGTTCAAGTTCTCAACAGTTACTGGACCCACATAGTGCTGGATCCAGAAACTTGACCTATTATGGAGTCTGTCCGAGAAGCATATTCTCTGACACAGTTGAACTGAACTGGTTCACCTGTTTTGAACAGTACAAAAAATGTTGAACAAATTCTAATGGTTCAGAACCGCTAGCATCAAGAGGAATTGCACAATTTAACATATGCTATTTTTGATTGAATCCGTCATCGAATGACTACGATTCATCTAAACAATCCCTAAAAATTCGTTCAACATAAAAATTTGTCCCCCAATACGTCTTGACATCACAACGAGCAAAGTCTGAAACTGATTCAAATGACATCGCAAAATGGCGCATCCATTCACAGAGAGAAGGATCTGGCAAGAAATTCAAAGAAAAAGATAGGCTGCGGCTGTAAAAGTCTTGAAGAATATGGCTGGGTTCGTTCGTTTGCAGTAGTCGCTTTTGATGTAGGCTCGGGTCATAAACTGGAAATGGTGATGCCTCCTGAGTCAATGGATGAAGATGATAGAAATAGAATTCGAATGCCAGCAATGCCAGATTGTAACACTTCATTTCTTGGTGATAGCTTTTATTGCTTCCGATTTAGAAAGTCGCATGGTTTGCCTCTATTTAGCTCCTCTTTCCTAGAACAAAGCTTCGAATATTGTTATGCACTGTTCAGACAAGAAAAAGATCCATCGTATCCTCGTGGTTTTTTTCAGAAAACTATTGTCCTTGTGAGCAGATTTCCCTACGTGAACTTATTTGAGAGAATTGTCAAGGTAAGTGGCAGAATTGATGCTAACATTCATTATTTCTAGATTTGATAGAGCTTATCGAAAAATTTTAGGGTGTTTTTGTTGTACGTATTCAATTTAATCAAGTGTCGTGCCTTTTTTAGAACGAAAATACTATCAAATTAAATCATTAATAAGTTTAATGCCATACTGTTTTCTAAAAAGCACCTGCTTTTCTAAATTCTATAAAATCTATAGCATGGATGATTTCATTTATTCGAGGCCCTTAAAAAATACAAGAAAAAATTTCATCTTACTAATTAAAAAGATATATTCATGCCCATTGCAATGAAATTCAGACCATGAATACGAATAAATCCACTCGACTTTTGAAATTTGCAAAGAAGTAGATGGCGCAACTTTTAGTATTATGAACTGATTTTCATTTACACTGAACTTATTGATATCTCTAGTTGTGATCTCTGCAGATTCCAGCTTTATTGAATTAGTTCAAACTGGTAATAAAATTAATAACATAATCGGATCAAATGATTGTTCAGTAGAATATCTTAATATTCTGCCTATTCTTTCAGCATAAGGATATTAATTCACCGCGAAATTCCCTTGTTATTACTGCATTTGATGGGCTGAAAATAATTTATTTTTTAGCTTCGAGATTATTGTTGATAAAATTGTAGTGTATTGATGTAAAAATGAAAAACATGGAACCAGATTCTACAAAGTTCTATATTGATAGAAAAATAAGTTTGAATGGAAATTGTATCGAATTTATTTCAATTTTCCGTTTATCTTCAAATTCTGTTTTATTACTTCACGAGAAGCACCATAAATTTGTGCTTTTTTAAACATTAAAATGAATGTAAAAAAGTCTCACAATATCATATAAATATGTACATGTTTGTAATATGACGTTTGGTTTTATCGCATTTTTTACCATTACTGCAGGTAATTGGACCACTCTATTTTGATCATGGAGATGTAGTATTGGAATCTGTATTGGCTAATATTAAAGTTTGGCCTTTGCCTTTACCTGATACCCATCTAGCATTACCATTCATGGGAGAAACGATATATTTTCATGTGCCATACATTGATATGCCCGCACAGGTTAGCTTTTAATTGTACATCCTATACAGGGTTTATATGCAAATAGAGTACGATGTCTAGTTATATGTATGCAGTATACTTCGGATAAAACGAATCTGTCGTAATCACTGAATTTGAATTCGTTATATCTGAAAATTTGAGCTGTACTCGGCACAATATGACTTATTTGTTTACTCACTTTAAGTGGGAATTCACTGGAGCGTATTAGTCTTGCCCAAAGTTTATTGTGAATCTGTCTGTAGTATTATAGTAGGCTAGGCAGCTGGCAAGATGGTAAGTTTTCTTTTTTAATTGTTATGCCATACCTAGATACCTTCTTAAGCTGGACACTTGACGATGAAGCGTCCAACTTTGGAAGTTTTACTGTAATCTCGACCTGTAACTATCTTTCAATTTTGAAAACTTCCAAAGTCCACGCTAATTTTTTTTATTGCAGGTTGCAGCGCAATTCCGCAGAAAAGTCGTACATTCACATGAGGAAGAATCGTTTTTCAGCCAAAACAATCAGGTCCTTTATTTCACAAAATAAAATTTGAATTTATTTGCAAAAAGTTGATAAATATATTATATCATTATGCAAACTTAGCTAATGAAAAAGAAAATATGAAATCCTTCAGTGCATATTAAAATATATTAGTGATATGAAATTTTGCCCAAAAAGATATATTCATATATAGTTGAAATGTAAATCAATTTTTGTTCCGTTTTATATCAGTCGGAAGCAAATAAAATAAAATCGTTGAGCCAATCATCAGAAATTATTTTACCTTCTGAAAGACCAAAGGAAATAGTAATCACACCTGAAAGGTCAAATAGATTATTTTCTGGAGGAGATTTTCCCTCGCCATTGGAAGCATTGACAAGCAGAGGAGGTGGGCCTGTTGAAGGATGCTATTTTGATAGGTTATTCAATATTCACTGACACTAAAAGATTATTCAATTTTAGGAATGTTCACGTTATCTGCATTTAAGTCATTTGCAGCATGCATTAGAGCTTAAAGTACTGTAAGTCTTTTTATTCGCCTAGTAGAAACGGTTTTCGACGCAACTGAACTCTAATATTAAGTCCTTTCTGGCGTATTTATACAATCCTATAAAATTTGAGAAGTGATTTTACATTTTGGTTTGTACTAATTTCAATTCTGTACCTTAGATATAGTTATGAAGAATGTATATATATATGTTATCTTTCTATAGCTTCGTGAGCAGCAGCAATGATAGCCCACATTCCTTATCACATCACTCATCACAATCAATCTACAGTGAATGCGAAGATGTTTATGATGAATCGCAACTCAATTTTGAACAAATTACAACGGACAAATCTCATCCGAAGCGTATTCGAGATATGCATGTAGAGCTAGATGGAAGATCACCATTCGCTGAAATGCTATTGGCTGAGGAATCATTAAGGCGTGAAAAACAAGGATTATTTCAATCGATGGGCTTATACAGTGTATGCGGAAAAAATTTGGTTGAGTATTTATGGGTGATGTGGGAATTAGTGATAACTGCTAGTCCTGTCTTAGTTGTAAGTCTTTATCATATATAAAGGGCCTTTTATTTTATTTGTACACATGATTAGAATGTAAAGTGAACTTCGGATGCAATGAATTAATTTGCTATATCTGATATTCATTACTTGCAAAGTTTATTGTAATGGAATACTTTAGTAGACTTCTTGACTTAAAGCAAATTTGATTCTGAATGTTTCGTCCAATAAAATAAATACTCTACGGAATACACTCCCTATATGAATACCTTAATAATTACTCTTAACTTAAGCTTCCACAATCACTAGTAATATCAGAACAAGATTGATTTCGCAGTATTGTGTGCGTGCATGTACCAATTTTTAACCCACCTAGAATTACGCAATGAAAAGTTTCTGGAAAATTGAGGTTATATCGGACCAGTAACATCAGAGTAAAACTTTCCAGTAACAGCTACATCGCATTTAAGACCAATTAATTATCTTGCTGTTACTGCATTGCATGAATCTAGAGTGTGCAATATTATTGTTTCAAAATTCAAATGAAGACCCCTCTGTCCATCCATAAGACTAACACTCCGCAGAATCCACCTCCTGTATGCATCAATAATTTACAGCGGCTGCATTCCTAACCCAAAAAATTTATATGAGTTATGAAAAGGAATCAACGTTACCCGTAGCAAATTTTTTTTGCAGCTTTGAATGAGTGAATCAATAAATCTAACAATTTGGAACAAAACTATTAATTTTAAATTTTTTTACTTTCCAATTCATGCACGTAGAATTAGTTTGAAATCGCTAAATTTTATAGAAAAAACATTGTATAATTTTTGATACAAATTTATAGAATTCTTAGGTTAAGATTGTGGCCACTCCATATCTTTTGAAATTCCCAGATTAATTTCTCTTATACCTTTCCATATTCACTGATTTTTTATATGTGCAGGTTGGTCCAAATGTTGGAAGTAGTAGTGCACTTGTACTATCAATGGTTAGCTTGATATCGCCTATTTACTTCGGAGGGGACTTTAGGCCTCATTTCACCACTTTTGACCCCGATTATCGAGATATTGCTATGGTACATGACAAAATTGGCAAGAAACTTTCAACAGGATTGCACAATGAAGGTGTGCACATTTGATATTGTATTTAAATCCATGGTAATCTAAATTGTGCATTTTAATATAAGATAGCTTTACAACTCTACATACTCAGTTGCTGATATATATTTTCTTCGATTTGTGATAGTTTTTGCTGCAACTGACAGCATCAGTTTATAGAATATTATTAGAAGCGTTTTAGAAACACTTGGTTCTACTTAACTGCAATAAATTAGTAAAAAAACTCTTAATCCTGAAGTGTGTTCATTTTCAACTTAAATGAATGTGTACTGGAAATTTTAATTTTTTACCCAGTACTGCTAAATTTTCAGTACATTGATGGTTTGTTCAAGTTCAAAAATATTATAAAAACTGTAGTTGTTAGTGCACTCTAGTAGTTGGTTGTAGTCTTCCTCTTTTTCACATAAATAATGACCATTTTTTGTATACTATGAATTATGTGCTTTCAAATTACAAATTTTTCGATATTGAGACTTATATCGGTGAAAGGTCATTTTTCTGAAATGCCACTTTTAGTAAAATGGTGCTCATTATGATTTAAATAGTTCCTAGGGTACGTTCTCTTCTGCTCAAATTAGGGATGTATTATGGATCTTAAATTTGCTATTTTAGTGTTTTTTTATGCATATTTTCTGATATCTTGCATTCACTTATTTAGTAAATTGAAAAAGATATAATTATTACATCTCCCTCACTGCACTACAGGCATTTATTTGCTGTACGATGAGAATGAATTCTTGAAGCTTCTACCAGCATATAACTATTATTTTAAATCGATTTTGTACCACCACATCATCAGCACCCCACAAATTGCGGTCCTCATTTTTCAATCGAGATTAGTCAACTTTAGTAGTTAACCTTTTTCTTGTTATAATGTTGAGAGCAACGAAAAAAATAAAAGTTACAACTGCTTCATAGACAATAAAAAACTGTTATACAGCGAAATATTTATATTCTACTGTATGCTTGTAAATAACTTAAATATTTTTTTCACTTATCTTGTAAAAATATGTTTCAACAAAAGCTTAATTTTCTCACAATAAGTGTTAAAGTAACTTTAAAAATTCACTTCATTTCATTTTAATTCTTTATTCTTACAATCAATTGAATTATATATTACTCGCTGGATACAGTACATATCAGTTTCATGCCATAAGTATCGGAAGTTGAATTAAAGTGCTTAGGCCAATTAATTGTGGAGTCCCTATGTGCATGCACTACTGTAGAGTGACTAAGAATCTTTTTAATGACAGTGATAATATAACTTAGAACGACTCTGAAATGCACGAAAAAAATTAGAGAGCAACGAAAATTCTTCTGAAGAACAATGTTGATAAAACAGCCCCTAGTGCAAGCCAGAGTTTTTGGGCACAAGGCAGACCATTCACCAATCAACATCATGCATTTTTAAATATTGTTCTTAGATTAACTATTTTCGACTTATTTACCTTTTTTTGGCATCCGCTAGTATGATTACGTTTGTAAATGAACTTATGAAACGTATTAGCAGCAAAGGCAAAATAACTCTTCTTTTCTAATTTGCTAGTACATTATTAAGGTTTTTGGACTATTAATTTTTCCTCTATCATTATTTAAATTAAATTTATGGGGTTTATTGTTTTGTAAGGTTCAGAGAATAATGGCGATGCAGAGTTTCCATCTCTGCTGTTAGGAGTGATTAATCCCATTTTTCTAAAGAGTCTGGGTAAATGGCCTAATGCAATTGTATTGCCTGGTGTAGCTGGTAGGGCCTCTTCTGATTGGAGAAAATTGCATGGATTATTTGGTGGGGGGAAAAGTTATTCGAGCAGGTGCACATATATATATATATATATATAGAATTTTTATACTTTACATGCTATGAATTCCGCTTTAAAAGTGAATTTACTTTAAATAGAGAACTTTAAAGTAAATAATTTTAGTTGGTAAACTTTGAATTTTACAAATTTGTATTTATCGAATTTTCACTTATATTCAAGTTAACTTCAGATTTTCAGATATGATTAATTTATTCGGTGGTCCCAACAGGTTCACTGTATTCGAAGTTACTTAGATTACACTTTGTATGTAAGAAATTCATTTTTTTAATGAATATTCATCTATATAAAATTAATTAAATAGTACGGATTATTTCTACAGCAAACTTTGGATACAGCGAATTTGTTTTTTTTGAAAAATTTCCTCTCCCGACGAATGAATGAAAAGACATGCTCTTCCAAGCTCAATGTCAGATTTTCAGTTAATGCAAATCAATTCGATAATCCTGAACGATTTGTTCATTAGAAGTTCAGTATGTAAGCATTGCAATTCAAATGACGAATTAATATTCTGGTTGTTACCATATGCGTTAGAAAATTTTGGAGGTATGAATTTTGTGTGGAGAATGTAGAAGTTTAGTTGATTACAAATGTTTTATTTCCATTAGTATTATAAAAGATGACAGGGCATGTACTCTTAATTTTCATCCAATTTGATGTGCCAACGTTCGTAGAATAGATGCATTTAGATATGATTATACCAGTAAATGTCATCACGTAGCAAAATCGATTAAGATATCTGACTATTTTTAGTTGTAACTTTTAGAAGAATGGGCCCTTTTCATTAACCCGAATATGAAAACGATAATTTTTAAGTACTCTTACTGCTGACACTTGCATAAATCTGATATATTTATACTGAAAAATAATTTTTTTAAAACGATAGATTATGATATTACTTTAGATATATAACATAAAAAGACTCTTTAAAAGCTTAGCATTGTTGAAAATTTGTTTATTTTTGTGTTTTTTATTCTAATATAATAATGTTCTTCTTCAAGTGTACCATTTCGACTCAAATATGCTACGTAGAGATAAAAGTATTGTTTTTATACTATTGTTTGTACATTTAAAGGTTAAATAAGATTTTATTCTTAACGAAAAATTTATATTTCAGGCAAATTCATCGAAAAGTTCAACAAACACGAGAAAAACATTCATCTTATAAGCCATCCTGGTCCGGAATCAGTTCAATTAGAAGGCGTTGCGATGGTAAAGTGCTTGTGGTACCTCGCACAGCATCACTGGTTCGTTTTCTTGATTTCCACTAAACACTGAAAATTTTCGTATGAACATAATATGCCCCGAAATTAGATATTTACATTTAAAACTATTTATCTTATATCATTACTTTAAGCTTATAGGAAGTGCATTCTGTAGAGTTGTTTTATTGGATGGATAGGAGAGTTAATTTTGATTGGTTGACATAAATTGAGTTCGGTGGAATCCGAAGAAGAAATGCTGGATATATTATACTTGAAGTCGTTTCAACAAAAAAAGCGTAGATTTTAAATTTATGAGGATTACACATTGACAATCATTACTAAAAAATTTACTGAATTCATAGATATATATTTTTACAAGACCGCCTGAAAAATAGAGAGATATCATGTAAGGTAATGGTAACTTTATTAAAAGTAATACTAATTGGTAGAATACATGAAATATATAATTCTGTGTGCAGCTTATATATATATATATATTTGCATTGGGGTGTTGAAAAGACTAAAAGCTGTCTAAGCACTCATAAATAGACGTGTGAAAAATTGTTTTATGAATCCATTGTTCTGAACAAAAATAGAATAATTTTGAGGCCTTGTAAATTAGGTACATTAAACTTATAAGTTCTCACTTAGGAGCACAAGCAGTGTATTTATGCATGTAGATATGTATCTGTGCGTATTTTTAGGATTCAGTGGTGAATGAAAGCAAGGAACCAGTTGATGTGCCATTGTTTATTACAAGGCATACACCAATTATGACTCCTAATGCTGAAGTACTGTCTCAATTACTTGATCCGTATGCACTAGGGACAGGTCACAGTACAGGTGCAGTTCATAATCTTTTTAAATATTTTAAAATTATTCTCACATTTGACCTTTCAACAAAAGAAGTCATTACGAGCTGAAAGATCACCAAATCTTATTTATTTTTCTATAAACTTATATGTAAACATTCATGTTTTATGTCTACACTGTTCCTGGAATTATATCGCACATGAAAGCTCCCGGATATGGAAATATACATTAAACACTATTCTTTTCAAGCAAATGTGAACAAAATTTAGCAAACTGTTCAGGATAAATAAATTTCCGGGGTCAAAAGAAGGCTTTCCTTTTTACACTTTTATCCATTTTTAACTTTTATTAGAAATTTTTTTGTTCATTTAGGATCTAGAGGGGAGCATGGTCGTCAATGGCGTGATGGAATTCGAGCAATTAATGACGTTTTGTTGCGAAGACATTTTGATGCAATTACAAGAGAATTTTTATCAAAATTTAATGAATTTTTTAGACCGGATTGTGGCAGCATTCAGGTAGTGTATGTCTTTTAATCATTTTAAGCCTCTTAATCCGCAAATCTTGTCTCGTGTCTCCAGACACATTAAAAGACTGAACAGCTGAGAAGATAATAATTTTTTATTTAAATTGTTTTGACTCCTCGTACATCTGGATACCTCATTAAGTTGGACATTTGAGCTCTTTACGATGAAGTATCCGACTCAGAAGATTTCGTTGTAAACTCTTAAAAATATGCATGTCTAATATAGCTGTTGATTTTGTGATGTGACGAATGCATAGAATAGGCCAATAAAAAATAAGGATTTACCACTATCACAAGAGGATTGGAAAGGTTAATCACGTACTTTCGTGATTTTTCAGCTCATAATCAGCTGTTGAAAGGTTACATTTCAGAACAATTAATGAAATGTTCGAGTTAATTTAGTGGTTTGTTCTACACTTTTACCTATAAAATTATAACTTGTATTGTGCAGTTTTGCTGCATTTATTTAAGATCATATCAATTCTTTGTTCCATAATCAATATTAATGAAATAGTAGTCCACAAATTTGAACAAAGCCATTTTCTTGAATTACATTTGCATATGGCATAACTTTTGATACTTTTAAACCGAGATATGTATCCTAAATCTTGTTGTGATTTGCCTTGTGATTCAAACCTAAACAAGTCTTCCTGAACAGCCTACAAGTTGCAATGCAAATATTGCAACAAGAATAACAATAATTAATAGTATGCTGCTCGGTATACTAGACTAGTCAATTTAATACATAGAGACATTAAGTATTTCTAGCATAATAGTAAATACTAATGGAATAGCAAATTGTTTATTAACAATGCAAAGGAGTTTTCTGATTCATGGATTGCGTGATATTCTTGACATGGGGTCAGAAATGTAAGCGTTCATTAGGAGTCTTAATTTTTAGATGATCTTGTATTCAAATTTTCAATGTGATTGATATGGAATGAATTTGAGTGATATTTTCAATATTTCAAGTTAAAATAGAGCATAATAAACTATTTTTTATAATTTATTTCTTAATTCTGAAGACAAAACAAGGTGGAACACTAAGGCAGAGGCTTAGCATATATGCTGACGTGGAGTCTCTCTTCAAACGATTCAACCAAACTCAATTCTTGCAAAATCTCCAGGTAAAAAACTCAAATTGCATATGCATTGTTATGCAGTATAAAATTCATTTATTCATTTTCGTATAGCCTCCATCGTGCTTGAGCAATGTCAATTGGCATCAGCTCTATGTGAGATTTATAAATTCGCATAACTTTAGACCGTGGTTCACGATGCAACGAAATGTATGCATCCAAGAGGTTCGAGAAGTGTGCCGATCCATATGCATGCAGGTGAATGCAATCTGAAAATATCATCTAACTTGAAAATTTATGGTGGGGTGCTTTAATTCGCTGATGATGTGATATAATTATTTTAGGTGGAAAATCAATTTTTAAGTATAAAATTGAAGATTAAAGGACTCAAGTTTAATTTCTTAGATTTTGAATGATTCAAGATTACAATATAGAGATCAATGGTAATATTTTTGGTTATGAATTGATAATATATGGTGGGTACACTGGTGTACTACCAATACGTACATGAATATATTGTAGAAGCACGCACTAAAGAAGTTTTACGTTTTTATTCTTTATTGTACATATAGACACCAGCAGAAGATGTGGTTAAAATGTGTGTACCAATGGGAAAAGATCATGTGGTCCAGGTACGTCTTTTTTCATTTTTACCGATGATAAAAATTGAAAATGAAGTCATTTTAAGGTTATTTTACAAGTATTAAGTACTTTGAGGTGTTTTAGGGCTTTCGAGTGCATTTTCATATTGTCAAATAGAAGAATTCTGAACTTTTCAAAAAATCTTCCGAAACTTTTTTTCTGGTGAGCACGAGATTCTGTTTGCAAACTGTGGTATCACTTATATGTGTCGATATTTGTTCCTATTCCAGTATGCAATGCGTTTTTTACTTTAGTAAACTCTGGATTTAGCTTTTTACTTTTGGCATGGTCAATTGATGAAAAAAAGTATTTTTACTAAATTCTAAAATATTTTGAGGTTACTTTTGTGAAACATACTTGATTACTTGGATTTGCTTATTATAAACATTAAACAAAAGCTGAACTTGGATACAAGATTCTTTTTTTAATTTGTTATTTCCGAAGTTATGAAAAGTTTTCTATTGTTCAGGCAGACATGCTGAGGCTTCTAAATCAGGTGCGTTCAGCTATAAAACGAGAATCAAGTATCGATGAATCTCTAGCGAGACACATGCACACCCATAAAAGAGCTCTTGAGCATGCTTTGACCAACAGTTATAATTTTTGCAATAGTCAGAGTTCAAATAATGAACCATTTTCTTGTACCATTACTCCGGCATAATATATTAAAACGTATATATCATTTTTTTGTTTCATTTATCGGTTTGGTATCAAGTGCTAATTTTTTCGTACGAAAGCAATTTTATACCCCTTCAAATCGTTTTAAGACTCCCCACACATATCGAACAGCTGGTGATATCATAGGAGACAGCTCATTGCAAATCCAATTTTCCCATGTTTTATGGGCTGCATTGGAGATGTCTATGTTGTCCCCAAAATTATGTCCGGAACGAAAGGTCGCAGTAAAGGAAATACATACCAAAAAATATTCTTCTCAGATAAATATATCCAAAATTTAGCTTAACCTTTCGTTTGGGACATAATTCCAGGGTCAAGGTAGAAAAGCTGCTGCTTGGACTGTATAAGAGGTGCTCTTTGAAATGCGTTATTTCATGAAATTACATTTACAATCAAACAAAATTGAACTTCCAAACATGGAAGATGGTTAAAAAAAAACACTGCAAAGCCTTCAATATAAAATTTCGACCATAAGTGGTACTTTCTAATGAATTTGACGTCTATTCGAGAAAAGTGCCAGTGAGCTGTTGGTATTAGCATAGAGTCTGTGGCCAGAAAGTAATTTCAAATAATTTACCGTTACACAATTTTTGCATGTTACTACGCTCACATGATATGGCTCAAAAATAAAATTTCTCAGACCTTAAAAAACAGCTTATCATTCTCTTCTAGTTTGTAACTCTCCATCAAGGCTTTTCACGAATCTAGAATTCATTGGAAATCTTTCATAATATGCGATTGAGTATGCCACTGAGGTTTTTTCATTTTTTTATTGGCAATACTGGTTCTAAAACCCTAACCTTAGTGGTCAGTCATTATAACGTGCATCAAGTATACATTTTCAGCGCTAAAAGCAACACTTGTTAAGCGCCACAATTAGTAATGTAACACCTGCATTGATTCATTCTTCCAAAACATCTATACCGCTTGGAAAATAATGATGAACTGAAAGCTTACAAACCCTAACAAATTCTCTATAACAATTGGGAGGTTTCTAGCTTTTATCTTTGGTAATACATAGTGCACATTGAGTTCTAATGGAATGTAATAACATGATGTTATATTCGAGGAAAGTTAATTGTTTTTTAAATAAAAAAAATTTATCAATCTTATAAATATTGTACAGAGTAATGCAGGTAAAATGGCATAAGAATATATGTCTAGCCAATAAACTAGCTACCAACAATTCCAAAAATTATTTTGTTATACTATGAAACAAAACTCTTAGTCGTACATCTATCTATCATGGAAACTGAAATTTAATTACTGTCTCAACAGCTTAAGCTACACTTTCCAAAGAAAAATATTTGATGCACCTTGACCAAGGAAGTTGGTCACACTCTATTTCACATATATTTAAAAATAATAGTTCTTTTGCATATTTCCATAATTGTAACCTTTCATTTGAGGCATAGTTATGAAAACAGCTAAACGTGTAGAAGAGTATTGAAAGCAATATTTGAACAAAAAAAATGAATGCAGAAAAATCGTTTATGAAATAACTTGATTTACTACTTCTATGTTGAAATCTTGAAAAAATTAAAAATGTGTAGGTCACTGAGTAAATCACCCGTGCCGTTAAAACGTAGTACGCCTTTCTCCTTTACCAAGGCAGCAATGACATATATGTAGTCCAGAGACTATGTATATGTTCCATATAATCCAATTATGGCACACCCGCTATAGAGGCCTAAAAAGGCAGAGGCAGTACCAGTTTTGCTTGCTGTTCTCGATGAAAAGTGAGGATTTAATGTTAGACCATAAGTCAATAATTCGATTAAACCCGTGTATATAAGGATTCCTGCAGCTAAAGCCTCTGTCGTACCCAACACATAGAGAGTAGCGGTGTGGTCGGAAATAAGGATTTGTGTCAGCCCAATGCCAACAATCATACCCATTGGCGCAGCTAGCGAATACATAAAAATTACTTTAAGAGCATTCGAATAAGATGTTTCCACGGTCGTAACAGCAGAGCCAAGAGCAAATCCCTGAAGAAATTGAAATTAAATAGTGGACCAAACTAATAAGCTACAGATGAAAGTAATAAAAATGTAATAAATTTAAATATATTTCTAAAATGAGTACAAATATTTGCCTGAAGCGAAAATGTTATATCATTTCCAAGTTCAGGTACAGTTTTTGGATAAGAATTTTTGATTCAATGCCATCTCCGAAGCCTACTCTTCATTACAAATATTTTTGAAACAATGGATTTCATTTAAGTACTTATGAAAAATAGTATTCTAACGTTGCAAAACTGTAAATATGTACCTCGAAAAACTGATGGAAGCATAGAGCGATTTGCAGCATAAGGAATGGAGTTGCCGTTAAGATTCCAAGGGATAAACCCATTAAAACGCTATGCACCGCTACACCCATTTCAAATAAATAGAACACAGATGTGTGGGCAGCAAGATCAGCTGCGTCATTACTTTCATCTGCACTAGAGATTGGATTGTTGTTATGCGGTATCGATGAGACAGAATTTTGGTTCGTAATTATACCAGTTTCGATTTCGGCAAGATTAATATTTTCTGTTTGAATTGTGTCACCACGACTTTTTGCTGCTACTTCCTCGGGGCTGGGGAGAGCTCCTATTTTCTTAGCGACAATAAACTCAACAAGGTGCATTGCAAAAACTGCAAACATTACTAGAAGTGAAGCGATTGACGCATAATGATCTCCAAGACAGGGATTATTCAAGTTCCAAACGGCAGCTGGGACAAGATGAATAAACGATGTTGCAATGACGACACCTGATTAAGCAAAATTAAAAAAATTAATTATTGAACGAGAAGATTATGATTCTAGCGTGCGATGCACATTACCTGTTCCGAAAAAATTCCCGAATGTGATAATGATTTGACTAGGTTGGATCCATGGAAAGCGAGTAATGAGTAAAGGAAACAATGCCCCTAGAGCACCAAAGACGAGAATGAGCACCAATGCTCCAAAGTGATAATCGAGTTTATATTCAGCTAAGTCGGTCGAATCACAGTTATATATTGACTCCTCTGATGCCATTGTGGAAGATATTCGATAAATATGTTATCTACTTTACTGTTATGAAAATATTGAACTACTGCAACGTAATTCTAAAATTTAGCTTCGAATCCTTTACTACCTTTACTACGTAAAGTATATGGCTAACTTATCAATTAGCGGAATTCTAAGTGCCGCAATGTAAACCTGGCACAGCATCCTCTTACAAACAACTTGACGTAGATTATTATTGTTCGAAAGTTTTATCTGTTGAATCTTCGTGATAATTATGTATAGATGCGGCTCAACCATATGTCAACGGCAGTCGTTACACAAAATATTAATTCTACGTTGAGGATATAACTTTTAGAGATAAGCTAAAATAATCAATGACGCATACGTGAGATTAATATACGTCGTATGATGCATAAATCGTTCTATTTAACAATTCCGAGGGTTTTTACTGACAAATTAGGACGGCCAACTGTAAAGCAGTTCTTGACTTGGCATGGAATAAACAGGATATTTCGGCCTTCGGCTCTTTATTCGTCACCGCAGACCTGACTTTTGTGGCTGTAATTATTACGAAAAGAGCTTACCCCGGTAAAAAAAATTCTAGCTTCTATTGTTAATTTTTCGGCGTAAAAAACAGCTTTGGTTTTACGAAATTTAAGAAATTAGGACGAAATCGACCAATAGAAAATCTAGGACAACTCTAGAGCACAATGCCTTATTATTATAAACTTATTGGATTTAAGTGCAAAAGAGTTACATAAAACAGGAAATCTTCTTGTAAGAGTTACAGGAGAAAATTGAATGAGCTAGTGCTAGGGAATATCAATTTGGTTCAGATGACGAGCGGTTATAAATCGCCATTGAGTCTGTTTAGTTTAATGTATCTCTCATATCTAGATGGTCATTGAAAAATTTGTTTCGCTAAACGACCCAGTAATTTAAATCGTGATGGAAATTCAGTTTCGACTGAAGTAATCGTATGTCGGATTGGTTTCGATATTCTTGAGTTTAGTTTATTCGATAAGAGCTCATCTTCAGAGAATTTTTTAAAAATGAGCACTTCTTGTTGATATGTTCATGTTATCAGTTTCTAGCTATCAGATAAGTAGTTGCTAATGATACTTTTTAATTGAGGACTTAGATTCTTTTTTCTAAATATTTATGTAGATCCTATTTAAAATATAATCTCGCAGTTTCTACAGCTTTTTCTTCTTTTTAATTAAAAAGGTGTTTAAAAATGCCATTAACTTAATGATTGGTTTTTGTATTTACCCTGCTTTGTCGATTATTATTCTGTTAAATAACGTATAATTTGAAAAGCTATGCACTTTTGCATACAATTTTTTTCAGCATTTTCTTGTTTGAGAAACATCCAAGCTAACTATGATGGATAAAAAAACTCGTTCTCTACTATCACGCAGGAGATAAATCGTTATATGCCTAATAACAAAATAATGGAAAGCATTTGGATCACCCTTCACCATTTCTATGACGAGTCGTATAAATAACTCAACTTTGGATCAACTATGAGCAAAAATAATATAATTTTGCAACTGAAGTTGTAATCAAAAATTGACAAATTCTTATTTGCTAAAAGAATATTAAGAAAATTACTTTGAAACTTGATAATACAGGCAGTGGAGGCCATGCGATAGCTCTACTTAAAAACAAAAAAATGTTAGCCATTCTGATATGAAAAACTGAATTCGATATTAAACATTTTTCAGCTAGAATTAATCAACTTAGAATAAATATAAATTTTGAAACTAAAAGAAAATAGTGCTGAAAGAAACTGGACTGCTACAATTATTTGATTCTGCTCAATAATGACAATCTAAAAATCTTTTGTTCCAGTCAAAATGTTGCTGAAACTTTTCTGGTAGGACTGCATTGCTGTTATTAAGTAACAGGAGTATCAAAAGAGGCTTGGTCCAGAAAGCAAATGTCATTATTAGGTAGTTGCTAAAAAGCAGTTGCAAATTGATTGTCTTCAAAGATTTTAGATGGTGTAGGTTGGTCTTGATACAAATCTTTTAAAAGTGATCTTAAACAAGCAATTTGTTCTATGATAGTAGATAAAACGGTATATTCTATTTCTGTTGATAAAAGTGCAATAATCAGTTGAATTTTGAAATACCAGGAAATGGGAATGCTTGAGAAAAAAATAATGTAGCCAGAAGTGGATTTGGGGTTACCCTTGTCATTTGCTCAACTTGCATCACAGCATGCAATTATGGAGTGATATTTTGGTTTGGATTTGATATTAAAAGGATAATTCAGTATTTTAGGATTAAATTTAAATAAGGTCAGGACTTTTCATGATGCTTGAGTATGTACTTCAGTGGGGTTGGAAACATGTTAGCCAATTTGCATAATATAATAGACTGCCAACTAGTTTCTGATAAAGTTTGACACCTTTTAAATCAATGAACTTAAACAATTGAATGCTCTTTGAGTAAAAGTTCAAGCATGTTAGGAATGTAAAATACAACATAAACACAAGGAATTTGTAACAGGTGTCAGGAATTAACCCCTAAGGGAGTTAATTCTATTTTGTAGCTGCGGTACGTTTCTCCTGATGCTCTGTTGAAGCTTAAGTTCTGACTATGAGAACAAGTTCCAGTTTAGATTATGAGAACAAGTTTCAGTAAGTGATATTTTGTTGTGTTGATGAAGTTATCTCACTTCTATCAACACAATTTAGGATGTAATAATACACGTATTCTGCGACAAGTCCATTTGTGTTTACGTTGTATTTTACATTCCTGACACAGAATACGTATATTATTACATCCTAAATTGTGTTGATAGAAGTGAGATAACTTCAACACAACAAAATATCACTTTCTGAAACTTGTTCTCATAGCCAAACTGAAACTTCAACATTGCATTAGGAGAAACGTACTGCAGCTACAGAATAGAATTAACTCCCTTAGAGGTTAATTCCTAACAAGGTATTCCTTCAGTAGTAGCTGGGGTAAATTGTGAATTACAGATTTTCAACTTGATTTTTCAAGAAGTATTCAGCATGGTGACTTTGTGATATAAAGATAATTTTGTCATTATCAATAAGAACAAACACTAAGTATTTCACTGTGTAATTTCTAAAATATCAGACTCATTGCCAATAGATTCAATTGCAGATTGAATTGCTTCCTTTGCATTGCCAGTAATGATGATGATGTCATCTATATGAATAACCATAATGAAAATGACTTGTTCAAAGTTTTTACTGGATAAATAATTGTTGCTTGAGTAATTATTGAAACTAATATGCCATATTTTGCTGTTCAATAATTCATTGCAAATGCAAATGACTTGTTTAAGACTGTAAAAGCTTTGGCTAAGTTTGTAAGTCATTTTACTTATATTTATTCAAAATTTGTTAAGTTTAGGCAGTGTTAGGAATTAACTCGTTAATGGTTAAATTTGTATTATAGCTGTGGAATTCTGTTTAATGGCAAGTCATTGTTTTACATATTGCAATTCTGAGTTTATGGCAAGTCATTGCTGGATTTTGATGATGAGCTAAGTTTAGGATTTGTGTGTTGCTGTGAAGTATGTTTCACTTCCAGCAACACAATTTATGTTTGTGTAAATATACTCTCTGTATTTAGTTTGAGTCTTATTTGCAACACATTCATAACAGGCAGTTTGACATACAATACATCATAATCTTAAATTTTACTTTGAAGAAAGGATGTTTCTGCATCAATACTATAGACATTTCATTGCTAGTAAGCAGAAATAGCAATTAGTATTTATTTTGGCGAAAAAAAGTTTTCAGTGAATATATGTGTATGAAATCAGCATCCTTTTTTCCATAGTTCTTTACAACATATCATGCTTTGTGTTTGATAATGTTGCCATTGGTATTGTGTTTGATTTTCAATATGTAAATGTATCAAGGACTTTGATACTAGGTAGAACTGTGACTCATGTTTTGACCTTGTTTATGTAAATTGATTCATTTTCTTTCATAGTGGCATTTCTCCAAGAGAGTTTTGCCATGATTAATCTTCAGCAAGTGCTTGAGCAACCATGACAGAAGTTTTTAGTTCCAGCATGTTTGAGAGTCTGAAGGAGTTTACATGCAGCAAAAATAAGCATCAAATTTGATTTGTCAAAGGATTGCAAGTTCTGAGTACTTTAACTATTTTTGATCGTTTTGTGATCATTTTAATTGATGTAGTACCATAGTCTTTGACGCAAGTTGGCAAACTGCAGCTGTCAGTATCAAGTCTTGATTAGTCAGATCTAGAATCATTAAAAAAGGTAATATTATAGATAAGTGTAACATTTTGAGTCTTTGGATTAAAGTTTTGATAAATATTGAAAGCAATTTCTACTGAATAACCAACATAAAACTCTTCAATGGATGTAAGATTGAATTTGTAAGTTCTAACAAACTTTTTATTTAAAGCATAGGTTTTTGCATCAAATGGTTGGTGAAGTGTATGCGACGATTTCTTGTCAGCAAAGAGATAATGTATTTGTTAGGAATTAACTCCCTTAGGGATTAATTCTGTTTTTATAGCTGCAGTCAGTGTTCATTTATGATGTTTCAAGTAACTTGGCAACACAGATTCTAGTAGGGTTCTATATTTTGTTGTGTTGATGAAGTTAGCTCACTTCTATCAACAAAATTAGTGCATGATGAATATACACATATTTCTACCACAGTTTCCTGTGCTCTGTTGTGTTTCATGTTCCTAACAGTACTTTAAATTTTTTTGGCAGAAGTAGAAATTGGAGAAGGTGTACAGCATGACGGAATACCTCTAACTACAGACTCCTGGAGACCTGGATTTCTCAATCAATCTTTGAACAGCATTACTGAGTTTCCCAAATATTCTTTTTACAACATTTTGTTGATGTGCATGTGGTGTAGAGAGTTTATGGTGTGTTCCTTATGATACAATATAATGTTGCGTATCATCAGAAATAATTTTGTCAGGATTGTCTGTGCAAATAGTTTTAGCTGCAGTTAAAATATTTGAAAACATTTTCAATGCAATCTTTCAAAGAGTTTCTGGTATGATCCTTCTTAAATTAGTAGAATTTTTGCAAATGCAAATAATTATCTGTGATTACCAATGCATAAGAACATTCATTATGTGATCATGGAATTTTTCTGTTAAGTCAATATGAGTAAGTTTGAAAGTCTCATTAGATCAAAATGCTTTCTTCAAATGGGGCAAATTTTTGTCCTCACAGAGTTTGTAAATAGGGCAGTCTGTAATTATAGTTTTTGTACAGTTACTTCGTACAACAGATCATGGCATAGTTTTTGCATGTAGAAAAAACTAGGATGTTTGACATCTGTCATGCAGCTGCATCAGTATAAAAGATTTCAACTGAATTTTTAAAGGGTTTGGTTATATGTGGAGCAGCTGTCAGTCACAGTAAACTCTTCTCAAAGCAGTACTTTGAAATCATTTTTGTAAAGTAGCAAAAGTTCAGTATTAATTTTTATACTATTATTGTAGAACTGCACCATAGAGAGTAAATTATTGCCTAGTTTGGAAACTATTGGAAAATCTTTTTAATGGTATCAAATGTGTTTCCATTATTGCCTAGCATCTAAAAAGAATAATTAGCTATGCCAGTAAATGCATATGTTGATCCACCTGCAATATAACTTCTAAAGCTTCTTTGTTTAGTATTCCATTTTAAAAATTCTTGGCTAAGTTCATTGTAGGATCAATTAAATAAGTAATGACTTTAGACTCTAAGATAGCTTTGCTATTTTTCTTAAATAATAACTTAGCCTTTGTAAAGCCTAAAAAATGATGAAAACCAGTATAAGTGCTTTAAGTTGACTTTGATAGAAGGGTTGGGTTTATTTCTGCATTCTTCTATTGAATTATCATTTGAGTTGTGAAATTTGAAAAATGGCTTTTGAGCATTGCAATCTTTCTCCGAAGAATTTAATTGTAATCTAGACTATGAACTTAATTGAGTTGGAGGTTTAGCCATATTAGGCTTGACTGAAGCTGTTTTTGGTTTAGACTTGTCATATAAAATATTCTAATTGCCAATCACCAAGTACATAAAGGTATCAAAATTATTTATGTCATTCTTCAATAACCATGTCTCCACTAAGTTGTTGTTATCAAAAAATTCATAAATTAGTTCTGTAGTGAACATTTGATCAGTGAGATATTGGCCAATATGAGACGGTTTGTTGCAAACAGTATTCATATTTTTGATAGAGTCGAAAGGATAAACATTACATTAGTAAGCTGTATTAGCAAGTTTTTGGAATAATCAATATGTGTGGATTATTTCCTATTCCTCAAATTTTAGTTAGAGATAGGAAAATAAGTCATTTCCATCCTGTTGGAATTCTATGCAGTGATTGACTATATCACTCCCTTGGTGGGAAGTCACAATTGTAACCCAAAATTCACCATTTTCAACAAGATCAACAAATTCATCAAAGTCATTGAAAAGGTTCTGAGCAAGTTCATGTGCCATAAAGTATGCTACAAAAGATGTTTTGTGCAGTTTCAAGCCTTGAGGTTTGCTGGAGAACTTTGGTATCAGTAGGGAAGAAGCCTGAGCAATAGGCCTATTTTTAGATGAACCATGTTTGATTGTTGAAGGTCCAATTTTCATTTTTGTATGCTGTTGGAATAGAAGTAGTCTTTTTTTAGCAATTTTATTAAACTAAAATTCAACAAGTTTTCAGTAAGAGTGATAAAATTAGTCTGAACAATATCACCCAGTTCAAACTAATCCATTTATAAAGTTTCTGCTAGTACCAAAAATGTGGTGCAAGGCCTTGCATATGAGTTCAAGTAAGTGGTGCATAAGTTAACAAGATAGCACTATCATTACCTCAAAGTTTTCAGTCATTACTTTTAGACAATGTGGTATCAGAAGATTTTAAAATACCATTGCAGATGTATGGACAGTTAGTAACCTGTACATCAGGGAGAAGAATACTAAGGGCAATACCATGGTGAGTACTTCTTATAGTAATATTCCTGGGTGCTATCTATTGAGTGAGCCTTTTCTCCACCTAGAAAGAGGCTTGTACATAACCTTATGGCACAAACAAAAGGATGTGACATTCTATCATGGATATCATAGGCAACATTTAAGATCAGCTAACAACTGTTGGCCAAGTGACATAGCCAGTGAAAAATGTACAATAGTCCAATGCAACAAGGCAAGGTTCCAGTTGTACAGCTTTTCCAACATATCAGAAGCACCAAGTAATAGTTTGGTGTCTTCTAGCCTGCAGGGATCATGTTAGGATTACTGCATTCAAATGAGGCTAAAATTGGTTAAATAGGACTATTTAAAACGTGGCAAATCATCACTGAATTTCATGTTGAGAAATTGAATAGAAAGAAAGAAAAGGAAAAACAAGAGAAAGAAAGAAAGGAAAAAAACACAAACAAAGTAT
>JAULBW010060083.1:0-50175 GCA_032358265.1 Vaucheria bursata
AATGCACGCACCGAAGATTTTAATGTGAATATCCCAACTAATTTGGTCATCATTAACCGCATGTATCTAACGTCGAAACTAAATGCTTTGGCGGGATTCAGATATATTTTTAATGCCAATTATACCCCGTATGTATTTTTAGAACCAGAGTACAGAGTTAAGAACGTGACCTTTGCATTACATGCGGGATTCGGCGGTTACGTAAAATTAAATCTTGGTGCATCTGTCACCTGGAGCAGTGCCGCTTGGTTTTTGCGGGTAGGGAGTAATAGTCTGCAAGGCTATATCTCACCCCGCAGCGCATACGGACAGGGATTATTTTTAAGTTTTGCTAAGAAGTTATGATGAGATGGATACTTTATATTCTGGTCTTTTTAGCCTGTAGTCCGATGAAAGCGCAGGCTCCATCTAAGTTCATAGCAACATACGGAGGCGATGGCGTTGATATTGGTTATTCCATAAAAGAACTTCGAAATCGTGAGTACATTGTAGTTGGGGCAACATCTTCATTTGATGCTCAAGGAACAGATGTAATTTTGATGAAATTAGATAGCATGGGGCACGCCCTCTGGATAAAGAAATTTGGAGGTGTGGGATTGGAAGTAGGAAAAGCTATAGTAATTAACCCCACAGATAGTAGTTATTACATTGCAGGATATTCAAATTCGAACATTAATAGTGGATACGATGTTTATTGTTTACATGTAGATAAAAATGGAAATTTAATTTGGGAGAATAAAGTTGGTGGAACTGATTGGGATTTTGCTTCAGATCTTAAAATCGCTTCTGATGGTAATTTGCTGATAGTCGGTAAAACAAATAGTCAGTCCATTGGAAAGGAAGATGGATTAATTCTGAAATTGAATTCATCAAGTGGTGCATTGATGTGGTCAAAAAACTATGGCACCGTAGAAGAAGACGATTTCAATTCAATAGTAATTGACGCTACTGGTACGGTGTTTGTAAGTGGAAATACTGTCCGAACGAATAATGATCCTCAATTTTGGTTGGTTGCATTAAATCAAAATGGTGATACAAGTTATACAAAGACATTTGGGCATATTGGACGGAAAGATATTTGTTACGATATGATGTTGGACAAACAGCAAAACTTGGTGCTTTGTGGTTCTTTTGACACAAGTGCTTATGGTACAGGGAAAAACGTTGGATATATTGAAAAAGTAAATGCACAAACACTATCGTCAATTCAATTTACACTGGGTGGAGCTGGACCAAATGATCGTTTTTTATCGGTAGCGAATCGTTTTGGTAACAACGATTATTGTTTCTCCAGAAGCGTCTTATACGGCGCTCAGCAGACCAACGTTCAGCCAATTTTGTTTATTGACAATTTCACATATCTGCAATCTACAACCTACGGGGGATTTGAGTTTGACGAAGCATATGAAATAATTCCGACTTCAGACAAAGGTTATGCGATGATTGGGTATTCAAAAAGCTATAACAATGGAAAAGATCAAGATATTTATTTCGTAAAATTGGACAGTACGTTTTTGAGCGCAAGCATACTTGTAGGCCTTGGTCAAGAGAATCAAGAAATTGTTTCGAAATCGTATTATTCTAACCATACTATATTTAATACCAGCATTTCAGGGAAGAACCCTCAAAAATTTAGGATCTTTGACACTTCTGGGCAATTGGCATTGCAAAGTATAATTGAGAATGGTTCATATAAATTAAATGACGCATTTAAACCAGGAGTTTATGTCGTGGTTTTTGAAAATGGGGATAAATTAAAAATCATTGTTCAGTGAAATTGAAAACGACAAATTCTTATTTCAACTTTTTCATTCTATTGTCAATTTTTCTGATAAATTTTCTTGCAAAGATTTTTCACATTGGTTCTTCTTCGTTTTGGCATGACGAAATATTGAGTGTAAAAAACACTCTCCTCGAGTTTGGACACATAAAGCATGAATCAGAGTGGGATGCAAATCCACCATTTTATTATTACGCACTTTGGGTTTGGAGAGCGCTTTTTGGTGACACTGAAATTGCTATTAGGTCGTTAAGCGCTTTCTTTAGTGCTCTATCTGCAGTAGTAGTTTATATTCTTTCAAGGCGCAGGGCGACTATCACTTGGAGTATTGTTATCACACTTTTATACTCATTTCATCCTTATTTGATATATTATGCTCAAGAAGCAAGATGTTATGCAATGTTGACTTTCTTAGTCGCATTAAATGTGCTTTTTACTGAAAATGTCTTAAAAAATTCTAGTTACTTAAATGTCATTATTCTAGGTTTTTTTAATTTCCTGCTTTTTTACACTCATTATTTAGTCGGAATATTGTTGCTATTCCAAGCAATCATACTATTAATTCACTATAGAAATGAAATCTTTAAATGGGCACTTCTATACTTGATTCCATTAAGTTTAGTCTTATTGAGATTTACCAAGAAGCAGTACAATGTTCTTTTCTTCTCTTCTGATCTGAGCAAAGAGAAAAACAATGTCTCGTTTTCAAATTTTGACACGCTCTGGGATTCGATCACTGGTCTTTACGGCAACGGTTTGTTATTCTTTTTGTTTCTTGTTGTTACTACATGGTTGCTTTTTAGAAAGCAAAATTCCAATCAAACTAAATCAAATTCATTTTTGACAATATACGTGGCCGTATTGCCGATATTTTGTATTATAACCCTTTATTTATTGGGATTCTATACCAACGTATTTGCAACACGCTATTTGGCGTTTATTCTTCCAGTTAGTTTTATGTCGTTGAGTTTTCTCCCACCAAGTAAAATGTCGCATATTTCTATTTTTTGTGTTGCAGCAATCGTCTTTATTCCTAAAATTCAATTTGGAGTAGATAGGAAAATGAACTATCGTCTTGTTGCTGAGTTGTGTAAAAAGCTTAAATTAAATAACAGCGAGGATGCAATCGTAATACAAACACATGATCTCGTTCCATTGTTCACCTATTATTTTGATCATGAACTTTTTGAAAATAAAGATCGGTCGAATAGCTCAGTATTAAAATCTTATGGAATTTATTCATCTGACAATTCTTCTGTCATTGAACAATTTCCGATTACCAACAAAAATCGTATAGTTCTACTACAAACATTCCAAAAAAGGGAAGATAATTTGGAATTAGACGATTTTTTCATGAGTCTTGGGTATTCAAAATGGTCCACACGCGGTATCTCAGGCGTTAGATTCTCTGTTTTTTTCAAAAATGTCACTAGTTCTTAAAACCAGTTTGTTAAGTACTTTTTGAAACACACTTACTCAGGTTTCGCAGTAAATAATAAATTTAACAATTACTGCAACGATGAAGTTCAAACATTTAATAGTCCTGCTCGGTCTTTTTTCTTTCATTACTGCTTCTGCGCAGGTGATGAATGTGCGCAAATGGCGGAAAGCGGAAAAAGATTCGCTCGAAAACGCCATGTACCTTATTGACGAAACTCAATATGTAGATGCGCTCCCAATTTTTGAAGTATTACTCAAAGCCCATCCCAAAGAAGAATTTTTACGCTATACCTACGCCAAATGTGCCCTTTACCGTTCTGATAAACATGCCGACTCTTATAAATACCTGACGGAACTCTATCAACGCAATGCCAAAGTGCCCGAAATTCAGTACGACATGGCATTGGCTTCTCATTTTAATTACAAGTTTGATGAAGCTACTAGTTTAACCAATACCTTTCTTGCCAATAAGCGCCTGACCCCTGAACAAAAGCGAAACGCCGAAATGCTGCTCGTGTATATTGGCAATGCCCGCCGCTTATATAATACGCCAACACCTGCTCGTTTAAGAAATTTAGGTCCAGGCATCAACACCTCTGACGATGAGTATGTGCCTACAATTACGGCCAATGAATCGCGCATGGTATTTACCTATCGCGGCACTAAAAGTGTAGGTGGCTTGCAGAATCAGTTTCTCCAACCCGATCCGTATGGCGTGTATACTGAAGACATGTATCAATCGCTGCGTGAGGGTGGTGAATTTAAGGGTAGTAAAGCCATTACAAGTTTAAATACCAATGCTGGGGATGCAGCTATTTCAATGAGCAATGATGGTCGGATCTTGTTTGTATATAAAGATGGGGACGATGGACATGGAGATATTTACTTCAGTACCTTATTGGGTGATAGTTTTAGTGCGCCTGAAAAATTAAAAGGCGAAATCAATAGTTATTCTTGGGATGGACATTGTTCTTTGAGTCCGGATGGCAAAACCCTTTATTTCAGTAGTGAGCGGGGTGGGGGTTTTGGTGGAAGAGATTTATATAAAGTGACTTTGCAGTCCGATTCTACTTGGGGCAATGCCGTTAATTTAGGCGATTCGATTAATACACCTTATGATGAAGATGCTCCGTTTTTTCATCCAGATGGTCGCAGTCTTTATTATAGTTCAAAAGGTCTGGCCAGCATGGGTGGCTACGACGTGTTTAAAGCGGTACTGTCTCCAAAGGATTCATTGTTTAGAAAAGGACAAAATTTAGGCTATCCAATTAACTCAACGGCCGATGATCGGTACTTTGTGTTAACTGCCGACAGTAAACACGGGTATTATAGCACGGCACGCAGCGATGGCTTTGGAAAATCGGACATTTATGCGATTGAACCCAATTTTGTAGAAACGCCAGAACCCTTGTATTTAGTGCGTGGTAGAACCACCGATAAAACTAAACCTGTGCAAGCGCAAATTCGCGTGCAGGTAATTACTCAAAACAATCGCGTATTTAATTACACGCAATCAAACCCATTAACTGGCGAGTACTTAGTGTGTTTACCAATGGGTGTCGACTATAAATTGGTGTACAGCATGAAAGGCCGCGATACTATATTTTTAGAAGTAGCGGCAAAACAACTCGATGGCTTTCAAGAAAAAGTAAATAATATTGATTTTACGATCCCACCGAGTGCTGAGGTCATAGATTTGGCGAGCAAAACACCAAGTACACCAGCCATTGCAGCAGCAGTGCCACAAAAAACTCTAACGACTACCAACTTAGCCACTAAAACAAATGTAGCGCTACCAATCGGTTCAGTGCCAGTTGCAGTTGCGACAAAAACTACTTCAGCACCTGCTACAAAAACTGTAGCGCCAGTGGCGGTGGTGACAAAAACAACAGCACCTGTAGCTGCAGTCACAAAAACAACGGCACCAGTGGCGGCAGTGACAAAAACGGTAGAACCGCCAATTGCAGCGGTCACCAAGACAACAGCACCGGTGAAACCATTACCACCAGTTCCGACACCGACGCCAAAAGCAGAACCAGTGGTAGCTCAAACAAAAACAGTTGCTCCAATCGAACAAGAGCCTTTGGCGCTTGAGAATAAAAATGGGGAGTCAGATTTAAAGAGTGATCCACAGCGTTTGACGGACATTAAAGTGCCCGATGAAATGGAGTCGCCACGCGCTGCATTATTACGTGATGCTAATTTCCCTGCCACACCATTGCAAGAAAAGACCCTGCGTTATGTATTAAAATATGGTGAGATTTCAGCGCCTGGATTAGAATTTAGAGTGCAACTTTCGGCCGTTCGTAAAAATCACAATAAAATTTTCCCGAATCAAACCGCTTTAGGACGGATGGAAAATCTGTCATTGGGCGATGGTTTTATTCGCATTACGTTTGGCGGTCCGTTTAAGACCATTGGCGAGGCATTTGAGCACAATCGCACGACGGCGTATTACGGACAAACAGAAGGATTTGTAATTGCCATTTACAAAGGCAAGCGCGTTTCTTACAATTATTTGGAAGAAATAGGCATTTTTAAGAAGGCAGAGTAGTGCTGAACTCCTCTATTGACGAGGCTTTTGCGAGTGTGAACAAGTAAATGCTGAATTTCGTTCAGCTTGGCTTTCTTTCCCCCCTTTTTTTCAGTACCTTTGCATACAGTTTTTTAAACGCTTTAAAACTGTATGTCTTCGAACACAAAATACATCTTCGTTACCGGTGGGGTAACGTCTTCTCTCGGAAAAGGAATTATTGCCGCATCTCTTGCTAAATTACTTCAAGCGAGGGGATTCACTGTCACCATTCAAAAATTAGATCCCTATATCAACATTGATCCAGGCACGCTCAATCCCTACGAACATGGGGAATGTTATGTGACGGATGATGGGGCTGAAACCGACCTTGATTTGGGTCATTACGAGCGTTTTCTGAACGTTCGCACTTCGCAAGCTAATAATGTCACCACCGGTCGCATTTATCAGTCAGTGATTGAAAAAGAGCGTAAGGGTGAATTCTTGGGCAAGACTGTTCAGGTGGTGCCACACATTACCGATGAAATTAAAAATCGCATTAAACTTTTAGGCAATACTGGTCAGTATCAATTTGTGATTACTGAAATTGGTGGTACGGTAGGTGATATTGAGTCCCTGCCATACATTGAGGCGGTGCGTCAGTTGAAATGGGAGTTGATGAACGATTGTATTGTGGTGCATTTAACCTTGTTGCCGTATTTGGCAACCTCGGGCGAATTAAAAACCAAGCCGACCCAACACAGCGTAAAGATGTTGTTGGAATATGGTGTGCAGCCTGAAATTTTGGTGTGCCGTTCAGAACATCCAATCAATAAAGACATTCGTAAAAAAATTGCCTTGTTCTGTAACGTGTCTACCGACGCGGTAATAGAGGCATTAGATGCGTCTACAATTTATGAAGTGCCCTTGCTAATGGAGAAAGAAAAACTCGATGAGATTGTATTGAAAAAATTGCAGGTTACTGAGCAAACTACTGTTCAATTAGACAAGTGGAAAAACTTCTTGAATAAATTTCACAATCCGGCCAAACAAGTGACGATTGGTTTGATTGGAAAGTATGTGGAATTAAAAGAATCTTATAAATCAATTGCAGAAGCCTTGATTCATGCAGGTGCTGTAAACGATTGTAAGGTTAAAGTGGAGTGGATTCACAGTGAAGGCTTAACGGAAGAAAATATTACGAGTCAGTTAAGTGGTTTGCAAGGAATCTTAGTAGCACCAGGCTTTGGCAACCGTGGTATTGAAGGAAAAATTGCGGCCATTAAATATGCACGTACCAATAACATTCCGTTTTTAGGCATTTGTTTGGGCATGCAATGTGCCGTGATTGAGTTTGCAAGAAATGTTTTGGGTTTAAAAGATGCGCACAGTCGCGAAATGAATCCTGCGACAAATAGTCCGGTGATTGATTTATTAGAAGCGCAAAAAAACATTTCGCAAATGGGCGGTACCATGCGTTTGGGCGCTTATCCATGTAAAATTGAAGAAGGCACTTTGGCCTATCAAGTGTATGGTAAGGCAGATATTCGCGAGCGTCACCGTCACCGTTACGAATTTAATAACGAGTACACGAATAAGTTTGTTGAAGCGGGTATGGTATTGTCTGGTGTCAATCCTGATGCAGGTTTGGTGGAGATTATTGAGTTGCCAAAAAACCGTTTCTTTATTGGCGTACAGTTTCATCCAGAATATAAGAGTACTGTTGAAAATCCGCATCCATTGTTTGTTGGCTTTGTGAAAGCGGCCTTAGGGTAATGGAATTTACAGCGATAGGTTATTTCAAGAAGACGCACGGCGTAAAAGGGCATCTCATTTTAAGAGAAGAAAAGGACTTTGATACAGAGGGCTTGACCGCAGTTTTTTGCGATTCAGCCACTGGCAAAGCACCGTATTTTATAGCTGAAATGAACGATGCGGCGCAGGGACTCATTGTAAAATTAGAAGAAATTAATTCGGTTGAGGAAGCTAAAAAATTCATCAAACGTACGGTGTATATCGAATCACGATTTGTGATTGAAGAAGAAGAAGGCAATTCGTATTTAGATTTTGAAGTGATTGATCACCGTCTTGGCTCTCTGGGTAAGGTCACTGGCACTTCTGACAATGGTCAACAAGATTTACTGAGTGTGATGTATCAAGGCAAGGAAGTGATTTTGCCAGTTACAGAAGAACTAGTCGAGCGCATTGACATGGATTTAAAAAAGATCTATTATAACGCGCCGGAGGGGCTGGTGGAAATCTACTTGGAGTAGGAAATTTTAAATGATAAATGTTGAATGTTAAATTGGAGGGCGATCCATTTAACCACAGTGGACGCAGAGTTGGGCACAGAGTAAGAGACCAGACAAAATGTTTAAGATGCTATCCTAGATTAATTTTTACAAAGTAA
This sequence comes from Vaucheria bursata, assembly GCA_032358265.1. Lineage (NCBI taxonomy): Eukaryota > Xanthophyceae > Vaucheriales > Vaucheriaceae > Vaucheria > Vaucheria bursata. The sequence goes on from JAULBW010060083.1 coordinate 8,143, forward strand.
AAATCCCGCGCGCTCAAATTGCAATCTTCAATCTTTACCTGCGCTCTCAGCGCTTTCTCAGGCACTCTGCGGTTAAAAAAGTCGTGACACTTTGTTACTCAGTGCTAAACTCCCTCGACTCTGTGGTTACAGTCGGCATCACCTTTTTATCACATTCACATTCTCCCATTTCACATGCTCGTCGTTATACACTTCCTCGTCGAAGTCGCCTAAACCCGTGAAACGTTTGTCTACAGCAATGGGCACCACATTGTTGATGCGCAATTGATTCACTACATAAGCTTGGTCGATTTTAAAAACACTGTGTTCATTTTTACTGAACCAATGGTGACGTTCTAATTCAAAATTCATGGTATTAAACACCAGTTGTGGGTACCAACGTCCCTCTGCAAATTGAAACACGGTTTTTGTTTCGAAACTCGGATTTTCAATACTTAAGCCCACCATTAGTAGAAAGGGTTTTAAGACAAATGGAATCACCATATCGCCACTGCTCTCAATGCGAATGATAGCAAAGCTAGTGCGGTCGATGTACAATTTACCTGACTCTCGTACATGATCTACCTTTCCTTTGGACTTAAATTCAATCACCATTATGTCGCTTTGATCGTAAGCACTTGGTTTGGCGAATGTAAATTTGTATTCATCCAATTGTGTGCTGTCGAGATAAGAGGCATTCTCTTTATCAAGACGAGTATTTGCAAGCACACTTTTTGGTCCCGCTAAAGCCGAGGTAAGATCAAGTTCAACGGTGGGCTTTTTTTCTTTTCCGGTCTTAAGTTTTTTCTTTTCTGCTTTATCACGTTCTTTTTTCATGAACTGCACTTCTTTGATCGATTCGGTGCGGCGGTGTAGGAGCAATTGATCTTGATTTTGAAGCGTGTCCGTAAAATTCGGACAATAGGTTTTAAAGACACATTCATCAAATTGCACGAAGGCATTATTTTCTGTCACATTTTCGCGGTAATAGGCAATGGATTGAAACGCTTGAGCGGGATAATTTTGTTTGAATCTGCGCAAAGCCATGAGCACGTAAAAGGCGGGCATTTGAGGGCGGACTTCTACCTCTTGTAATTGGTAAGAAATTTGTTGGAGGCGGATGCTTAAGGGTCCCTCAATAGCCGAAAGGGCAATAGCGGTGCGGCGGTAGCCAAAGGCGTTGAAGAGGAGCGTATCTGAATTAAGATCAATGGGAATTTGGAAATCAAATTTTCCACCTTCGTTACTGACAATGCCTGAGTGTGCAGATTTGAGGCTGATGGCCACAAAAGGCAGAGCTTCGCCAGATTTAGCATCGACCACAAAGCCCGTGAGGGTGCGCGTATTTTGGGCCGAAGCGAGCAGGGCAGAGCAGAGCCAGAAAAGGAGGAGGCATGCGTATTTCATTTGGTCAAGGTACATAAAAAGGCAGAACGCTTTGAGGATGAGTGTCTGGCCTTGTTGCGAGGTTTTTTTGGTACAAAACCACGAAAAATTTGGCGGTGATTAATAATAATTACTTACATTTGCTGCTCTGTTTTAGGGCCCTATGGCCGTCGAAAACAGGACTGGTTAGGTGGATGAGTGGCTGAAATCACCGGTTTGCTAAACCGACGTACGATGTTAAGTCGTACCGGGGGTTCGAATCCCCCCCTGACCGCTTGATGATCAAAAATGCAGCCCCGCTTTGCGGGGCTGTTTTTATTTTGTGCGGGAGCGTTGAAAGCTTGCTTTCAAAAGCTGATGCACAAAATAAAAAAGCGCTGTGAAACAGCGCTCATTTTTGATCCACTGCCTGGGTAAAAGGGGATCAGCGCAGCTAATCCCCCCCTGACCGCAGATAAATGCAAAAAGGTTTGAGCTTTGCTCAAACCTTTTTTTGTTTTTGTGTAGCAGCGTCAAGAGCTTTGCTTTTGTGAGCGGAGACACAAAAACAAAAACCATTCCGCCTAAGCGGAATGGTTTTGCATTGTGACTCTGGGGCTGTAGGGGGATCAGCTCAGCTAATCCCCCCCCCCTTACCGTGAAAGAAAACCCTCTGTAAGCCTTGCTATCAGAGGGTTTTGTGTTATTAAGGGTTTTAAAAAGGGCGTTGGAGTACGGAATTGGAGTACGGAAATTTGTTAAAATTCATTTTATTTGCTCCACATAATTTACACGTAGCATTGCTGATATTAGTTCGGATTTCCAAAAATACTCGCCATGAAATGCTACATATTTTTTCAAATCTCTGCTTAATTCTTCTGAAGCGTATAGCTGATTAAAAATATTCTTCAAAGTCTAAGAAATGTAAAATATCGTCAGGTTTGACTTATTTTCACATAACGTATGTTTTTTTTGTCACTCATTCCGATTAGCAAATTGAAATCTACGATCTCTAATTTTTCAAATTTTGGACGACCGTCGGTCGTTTTATTTCTTCTTGTAAATGTGAGTTCGGAGAAAGTCGGGAAACTTACATTTTTGATTTCATATCTGTAGGAATCTTCTGTCAAAAATTCAAATTCATGATTAGTTTGAACTAAGTTAAATGGATATTTTTCGATAACATTCTCTGCAATTTGTATTTGCATCTCCCATATACCTTGAAATAGCTTGGCGAAATTGTTATGCCAAAAGTTATCTAATTGATCTGTTTTATATTCTAAATTTCTCTTTAGATTTTCAGCAACAGTTTTTAAGGCATCCAACTCATATTTCAAATCTTCTGATTTTCCCACAGCTTCTATTTGGGCTATGTTAATTTCATCAATTTGTTTTTCATAGTATTCGATTTTTGTTGAAAGCAAGTGCTTTTCTTCAATATGTTTTTCAGAATCATTTTTGTTTTTAAGTTCAAACTCTCTCAATTTTAAAATTGCTTCCCCTTCCTTTCGTGCTAGATCGTTCACGAGGTGTTGAAGTGCTTCTCTCTTTTTATCTAGTTCTTTAAAATCATCTTCTGTTTTGAGTTTGTTTTTGTCTATCCAAAAATATAAGAATGTTCGACCCCATTTGGTATACATTAAATTTATAGCCTCAGAAACAAATACAGCAACGAAATAAATTATCATTGATAAAAAAGTCCATAGCAACGGTAGCCATAATAGGACGCTCCACGGTCTTGACAAAGTGTAACTTTGGATGTATGCCAACTTTGCCACCAAGCTGGTGTCATCGTCGAAATTGAACAGAATGAATGCGAGTTTCCAATTGTGAAAAGTCCAAACAAAAATAAAGGTCAATATGAATGGACTTTTCAATCGCTCCTGAAGGCCAGCGTATATTTCTTCTAGTTTTTCTTTCATGAGTATATTTTAGTTTTCTCCAATAAATGTAACTGGATGAATCTCCCAGCATGTTTTTCGCCAAACGGTCGGTTCAGTGCATGCCTGACAGTAATTTATGGAATTTCTTTCATGCTCTTTGTCGTAAAACAAGAATCCTCTCACAACTATTTTCTTTCACTTTTAGTGATTTTAGAGTTTCAGCATAATCGGGATTCAATCGTTTATAAGAAGGAGTAATTTCAACCACCACAAAATAATTGTTGTTTTCTGCGCTCAGGTCGTTTGTGTTTCCAATATTTATGTGGATGTCGCCGCGTGGATCATTCATTCTCGCTTTTCCTTCGCCGCAATAGCAAGTTTCGCCGCCTTGCGGCTTATAGTCAATTAAAAATGCGTCAGAAATTCCCACATAGGAACCTTCTTGCCAATAGTCCCTATCACTTCTTGGTTGCATGCCTCCTTTTAGAGACGCGATTCTTATTTTGAAAGGGGGTCTTTCCGGTTCTTTGGCAGAACGGTTCTTCTTTCGATTAAATAATTTACCGTCTTCATCAAGAGGTTTTTTTCCAGCATCCGCTCTTCCGCTTGGTGGACAATCTTGTGGTGTGAATGCGGAAAAAAATATTAATGCCATAAATGCACGAAAGAAAATCAACTTATAGTTTTTCATCGGGGTTGGTTTTGAGTTATAATTATTAAAATGAAAAAATCGAGAGTTATTTTTTATTCATTGCCGCCAGTATGAAAAGTAAAACCGCCAATATCCATAGTGGCCAAAAAAAGAAACCTGCGATCACAAATACGAAAGCAAAAACCGAAGCACAACCGCCACTTGCGTTCATTTTTTTGCCACAATAGCGACAAACTTTTGCTTCAGGTTGAATTAACTCAGCACAGTGGGGGCATTTTTTCATAGGGTTAGTTTAATAATTGAAGATATTGGTTTTGCAGCTTGAATACAAATGTCGGTTTTCCGACATCTTTGTCGGTTTTCCGACAAAATTCTTCTGTCATTAAAGTAATTTACAAATCAATGCTCAAAAGTTTAGCGACCTATTGGTGCCGCTAGCGGGAATTGCCCTAATTTAGCCCAAAATTTAAGTTTTTTGCATGTAAAAAAATTGTGGATTAAGCAATATTAGATACATTTAGCAATTAATAGTAACCTTTTAGCATAGATTCGATAAAAGAGTTAAGTATGATCAAAGAACTCAAAATTAAAACCTTGGTAGTGTCTGCCGCTGAGGGGGCTCAATTTCAACCTAGCAAATGCAATCATTATTGGTTGGACAAGCATGGGATTGTTCCAGGTGATCAAATCAAGGAGTCATCCAGCTTTTCGCCGCAAATGGCAGAAGTGATAAGTAGCGATTTACAAATTTTGGTACTTGATGACCAAGTACAAATGCGTCCCGTCGAAGGAATTCCATTTGAGGATTTAATTTCAAGATGTGTTTGTTTTTTCGAAAATATAGATGAAGTGGAAATTTCGAACGTAGGATTCATCTTAAACTGGTTTTTAAAAGATAAAAACGCTGACTTTAAGAAGATTTCGAAAGACTTGTTTTTAACTGATAGAAACCCCGTTACATCATGGTTTGATGGTGATTCTACATACTATGGTAACTACTTCAGCAAAACTCTCGATGACGACGTGCGGCTTCGATTGGATATTAAAATTGTAGTTCTAGTTGATGGTAAGACTAAAGAGTCGGAAGAATGTCTTCTTTGTCAATTTAATTTCCAGCAAGATCCCAAAGTTCTTGATAAGAAAAGGTCCGTTATTGATTTTATCAAAAATTACAAAAAGTGGTACAGTATTTCGAATGAGTTAACCGATAAACTGCTATGAACAGATTAGTTGTCTTTCAGCCAAAGAAAAATACCGAGAATAGTTATTTTACACAATTTCAATCAAGATCTTGTTTTGATACAGGTATTCGTGATGCATATGTTAATGTAAAGCAAGATAAATCCATGTTGATGGATGCTCCATATGCAAGAGCCATTGCGAATGAAAGGCGAATAAGTTCTTACTATCGATTAAAGTCTTCTTTCCGTTCTATTAATCCTGTGGCTCCTTACTGTGATTTTTTTGAATTTCAATTGGTAAACTCTCCGCGAAATAAAAACTTTTGTGTCGTAAGTGGAAATTTACCTGTTGTATATATTGATTTTGAGAACAATTTAGTAGATAGTAATCTTGATATAGAAAAAGAGGCCAAGAGTTTATATATTTCATATCAAGATTTGCTTAAGAATAAAAATGAAGAAATAGCTTTACTGCATTTGTATTCTAGTTTACGTGATAATTTAAAACGAATTGAGTTTTGTGACTATTTTTTGAAATCTGTGATGGTTCAAAAAAATTCTTCAGCTTTCATTGTTCATGTTTTGAATGCACTATCCCCATTAAAGCACAAACTGATATACTGGGATGCTTTTTACATCGAGTCAGAAAGAGATTTAACTAGCAAATTTGGAATTAACATGGCCAACAATCTTATGAAAGCTGCACTATAATTCTGTCATTACCCAATTTGATGTTTTTTATAACAGAGTTTCATAATTCAAAGGAAATTTGTTCTGTTGCCATTGGTCGCGAAAAAGATGGGTTTTCTCATTGCGGAATTATATTTGCAAGTGACTTAGATTTGACTGAAAAAAAAACTTATTTTTTCCATCTACCACACCCTTTAAACTTGGATTTAGATGAAAGCATCAAAAGCGACGGGATGGGGTATTCTCAAATCAAATCACATTACCTTTGGAAGCCTTTAGAAATTCATGAGGATCTACAAAAATTGATTAGGACATTTTGCAATAGAATTAAAAGTAGTAACAGTCGAATTGATTATTCCGTAATACATAGTAACGAAACTAAATTTGATATTACTGGAAAATTGTTTTTTGGTGCAGAGTCATGTGGATTGACTTGTAGTACTTTTGTACTGACAATATTTAAATCTGCGGGTGTCAATCTAATTAATCCCGCCAACTGGCCTGAAGATAGATTTGAGGATGGAGAGTGGATTGATAAATTATTCGACATATATTCTGAAACCATAATTAAAAATGAAAAGAGTAGGAAAATTCTACTAGATAAACAAAAGGCATCGCATTTGACTGAATCAGAAACTGAGAAACTTAATCATTACAATTTCAGTATTCCTATTCTAAAATTGAATAAGACCCGGCTTGGCAGGGAAAAAGAAATTGAATTTGCAAGATTTCGCCCAGAAGAAGTTGCCGCAGCTTCTTATTTGCCAGCAAATTTCCTACCAGCAAAGTTTATAGACACTCCACCCAATCCAAGTTTGGAACAATTAGGTGCTGACCTATCTGCAAGGCTACAGGCTAGAATTTAGTCTTAAACCAAGAATTTTTCAAAAGCCTTTGTCATATCGGCATCATCGACTTTAATGTATTCTCTGAATTGCTCATAACTGCGGCGACCTGTCACTTTCATTATGACCTCACTTTGTATGGCATTTGCCAGCGCTAAAGTGCAATAGGTTCTGCGTGCGGTGTGGCTAGCACATAAGTCATACTTGAATGCTGATTGATTTATTTTCCTTTTTACCACTTGAGTTTGCTGGAAATTGATCCCACATTGACCACCAGATTCCGAGGCAAGTTGAACGCCGTAAAATGGCCAAATTTAACAATCAAAAAGTTCACATTTTGTGAACTTTTTGATTATATTTGTCTACACCAATGAAAATTCACCTGATTAGGAAAGAGTCAATTGAAACCTACGTAGCAACTCACGCGGGAAGCAAAAGTTCTTTTAATTTCTGGTTAAGTATACTCAAACATGCGGACTGGGAATTGCCGGAAGATATTCAGTCGACTTACGGAGCGGCAGATTTATTAGGGAATGGAAGCAACAGAGTGGTTTTTAACATTGGAGGAAATAATTTTCGAATGATTTGCAAATACGCATTTGGAGACAAAAATGTGCATCTGTTTATCTGTTGGATTGGAACACACGCTGAATACACGAAGCTTTGTAATAAAGAGGAACAATACACGGTAAGTTTTTATTAATGTATTTAAAAAATGGTTGAAGATGGAAACGTTAAAATATAAGGTCATAAAAAGTAAAGCACAGTACAAGGATTATTGCAACACGCTCGAAGAATTAGTATTCATCAAATCGAAGACAAGAGAAATTAAAGATGAAATTGAGCTGTTGACATTCCTAGTCGAAAAATATGATTCGGAAAACAATTCGTTTGAGGAGCTAGACCCCATCGAGTTACTACTTGTTTTAATGAATGAACACAATTTAAAAGCAAAAGACCTTGTGGTGATACTAGATGTAAGTAAAGGCTTGGTTTCTGACATTTTACATTACAAAAAAGGCTTATCGAAAGATATTATCCGCACATTGGCAAGTCACTTTAAAGTTTCTCAAGAAGCTTTTAATCGTACTTACAAGCTGAAATCTGAATTCAATTCACATCTCCGCAATGCAAGCGTGATGAACACTACTAAGCGATTGAGTCGTGCGCATTGAGTAATGGTGAATTTTAAATTGATAATGAATTGAAGAATCAAACAAAGTAGCGAATCTTTTTAGTAGATGCTTTTAACATCATCCAATTTGACTTTACCCTAGCTCAATACCTTTGGAGTTAAATCCACCTCTCGTTTACTATTCGTTTACAAATGAGAGCGAAAATGATAAAAACAGACATTTGACGGAGGTTTCAGCGGGGAATTCACTACACATAACCACTGACATAAACCCTCTATCAGCATTTCCGCCAGAGGGGTTTTGTGTTATTGGAGGTTTCTAAAAGTTCAGTAGTATCCGGAATTGGTGTACGGAAATTTGTTTGAGTTTAGGCACGAATGAATTTACTGTTCGAGATCTTCTTCACGAATTGTTCTGGCTTCAGTTGAACCACTATATTCAGAAGCTGATGAACCATAGCTGCAAACTAAAATAGAAATGTTACCCTTTCACAAACCTACCAGTAAATAGCATCTTCTTACCTATCACCTGGCAGTTATAAATGCCAGGTAAAAGATGGGCAATGTTAATCGGTTGTGAAAGGTCTACAACATCAGTAAATACAAGGACTCCCAGGTTATCGTAAATTTTTACAATGCAGGTTTGCGTTCCCGATAAATTAATCTTTAGCAGTTCCTGAGCTGGATTTGGATACAGTTGTAACTGATGAGAAAAGAGTTGTCTTTCTGCCAGACCAACATCTATTATTGTACCCGTAGAATCCAGTTTTACTAAAAAATTTTCAAATACGCCGGTACTTTGCATTGTGTTGCTCTTGTACCGAGAGCCTGCCACCACACAGCCACCATCGTTCGTAAAGGCCAAACTTCTTCCAAAATAATTCATGTCGCCGCCAAAATTCTTGCGCCATTTAATAACGCCTGTCGGACCGAAGTAAGCAACAGAAACTGTTGTAGGAACAGTGGCAAAATAGGGGAGGTAAAAAAGTTTGTCTACCGTATAATTTTCATCAAGTCCGATGGTGGTTACATTTATACTATTGTTATTTAATAAATCACAGTCGGATGCGTGCCGTAACAAAAAATCTGTACTGATGTTGTAATTGGAAAAATAGTTGCCGCTTGTATAAGTGTTGCCATTGTAACGAAGGGTCAGCGCGCTATTGTAGTAACCGGGCACTGCGCATTTTTTACCGGTGTACATGCCATGTATGTATGTTTCTCCATTAAAGATCGGACAAACGATTGCCTGCTTAAGGGGCATCGGAAACTGCAAGGTGACACTACCCGCGGCATTGTAACAAAAACCAACGGCTGGAACCGGCAGATTAAAACATCCGATGACTACTAGGTTAGTATCGAGTTCAATTTTTTGAGAGGTCTGGTATGTTGCACTACAAGCCGAAGACAAATTGTCGGCAGCGCCAAGAATCCTATTGTTTTGCGAGGCATGTGTTTTTAATCTCAACTCATTTAAAAACAAAACAGAGTCTTTTTTACCTAGACTCAAGTTGAGTTTGTACAATTTGGTGGAATCGTTTATTCCCGGTGTGCTACGATTGATATATTCTCCAACGACAAAGCCTGTTGAATGAGCCACTAGCCCTGTAGGTTGCGCACGAAATGCATGACGCGAAATTTTATGTAAGGCTGAAAACTGGTAAGCCGTATCGAGCTCCAAAATTACAAGTTCATTAAAAGCATGGTCAAGTGTATCGTGAAAATTGGCAGGCCACAATAACTTGTTATTTACAAGTAAGGGCGGATAGTCATTGACAAGTGTAATTCCATTTAATAAATTGATTGTTTTTACATGCTGTAAATTGTTATTATACACTTTGATGTGCGCACGGTGTCGTGGAATTAGAGGAAAATTGTGATCGTAGGACACCACGCGGTAATTACCATCCATAGGGTAGGGCAAAGCAGTAACATAAGGACACACTGAATCAAAAGCCAAAGCAAAAAATTGAGCAGAGCCGTTCATGCAAAACAGAACTAATACTAACGAAACGAAATGTTTTTTCATTGGATTTATTTTCTAAAGATAGCTATCCTTTTAAGATTCAGAGCAACAGATTAACGGGACACTTAATGGGGAGTTCTCAGAAGCTGAAAAATGTTCGTGCTTGTTATTCCGGAGGGAATTATACGCTTCTTGGCGTGTCACTTTACAATACACAATCTGTGTCCTTATGTCTTATTTTCATTTGCCGCTTTTCATTTTTCAATTCCTCAGAAACATAAAACTTTTATTTTTTCAAAAATCGGTTTGTAAAATGGCTTACATTTACTTTTAATATCGACCCAAATTATTTATACGCCTTTTTTTGCATATGTTTCGACTGTTAAATGGAAAGCAATTCGCTGTTCTATTAATTATATTTTTACTGCGGTTTGTTTTTGGACTATTCTACGAATTTTGGTTTGTAGACAATGTTCAAATTTATTTGATAGGCTTGAAGTTCTTTACAACTGGGGTATGGCCGTATTTTGGTCCTGATATCGTAAACACTGGTTCTGAAATTCCTGGAGCCTTACAGGGACTACTTTCAGGAGGTCCTTTGTTTTTACTCCCAATTCCAGAAGCTCCCACCTTATTTTTAAATCTTCTCTCGTTTGTGAGTTTACTCTTTTTAGCCTGGTATTTTTTTAAGCGTATTGGGGGACTTTCGTTTTTTTGGACCGCTTTATGGGTAGTAACGGTTCCATCAGCATTAGAGTATACGACTATTGTACAAAATCCTTCGTATGTACTTATTGGCGCTATTCCATTCTTCGTAAGTGTGTTTGAATTATTTCCGTTTTATGAGCATAAACTTCTTAAGCAAAACTTCTGCTTTTTCCTGCAAGGTTTTTCATTATTGTGGATTTTTCAATTGCACATGTCTTGGGTGCTTTTACTACCGTACATTGGCTTGTCTTTTTATTTCAGTGCGAGATCTCTCTTAAACATAAAGGGTGTATTGCTGAATCTCGTTTATTTTATGTTGGGTCTGCTCACTTTGTTACCGACTCTGATTCCAACACTTGCAACTTACCCCGCGTACTCGCAGGACGCCTTATCATCAAACACCCATTTTAATCCTTCCAATATATTCTGTGTTTTTGCAATCATGCAAGATTTCTTTACGTATCCCACGTTTGCTTTTGAGCATTTTTTGCCTTCTAACGGAATGAATCTCGAAGCAGTGTTGCCAATATTAAAGTCTTTTGTAATTTTAATACCCTTGTTGCTTTTCTTGAGCCTTCTGCGTTTAGTACAGTATCTTCTCATACTCCGCAACATCACTTTAGCTTATAAAGATCCAAGATTTCTGAAACAGAATAGCATGTTAGTGTTTACTATAGTAGTGTTGTGGGCTTCCTTTTTGTTTACTGAACATTGGCCCAACGTTCACAAATATTATCTCATTATGCCTGTGGCACTTTGGTATTGTTTACAGGTGTTTGTGGCATTTATTACCAATAAAAAGAGAGTCACAATTTTTAAATTCGGCATTATCGCAAGTATACTCACCTACTGTTTGTTGATATTGGTCTACAACAAAGACAAAAAATCACTATACAGCAATCGCACTCTGATTACAAGTGCCATCTCTCAAAAAGACTACACCAATTTTGGCACGCGGCGGGTGGCAAACATTTTTCATCGCAACATGCAACTCAATCACAACAAGCATTTTTACGCCGATACAGTTAGCGTGTTTGAAAATTTTGATAGCTGTGATGTGGTTTTTCGTCCTCAAAATGTGGTGAATACAAACGCGTATTCAGGACAATTTTCAAATAAGTGCGATAGTATTCAGCCTTACTCGCAGGGCATTACTTTGCCCGCTGCTTTTTGGGCGAATAAACAGAGTCTTGAAATTTCAGCAAAAATTTCTCAGAATCTTTTGAAAGAACTCGTACTAGTAGTCACGGTAGATAGCCTTGACAAGAATATCATGTGGCAGGGTTTTAAAGTGAGTGATCTGATAGAAGAGAGGCGAACTTGGAATGAAATGAAATATGTAATACCGCTTTCCAATATTCCTCAAAGTGCCAGTAGATTGCCAATTCTGGCTTATTTTATGGTACCAAAACACTCCTCTTCTAAAGTATATATAGATGATTTTTGTGTGAGGACCTTTTGACGCTTTTTGCAGAGACAACTGGATTGATTTTTGTTTTGAATTAAAAACACCAAGCAACTTCGATAACATTTCCTTTAGTGGTTCTGTCTAAAAATAAAATTGCAAGCGATCACTCACTTAATTCACTGGTTGTTGGATTCGCGAGGCTAAAGCAGCTTTGAAGAAAAAATGAGACCTCGAATTTCAAAAGTTTTGCTTTATGGGATTGAACTAAATTAATCACACAATAAAAAAGGTTTCCTTTCGTTTTTCTGCAAAAACCCATGGCAAGAAAAATCCGCATTTTTCTCTTAATTCTATGCTTAAAGAATAACTACAAGGCACAGCAAAACTGGTCCTGGCTCATTGGCTCAGATCTGTGCCAAGCGGTAACTGTTGGCGATATAGAACTAGATCAAAACCAGAATACCTACGTAGCGGCCGCCATGTTTGGGAGTTTTTCAATTGGCACTAGTACCTTAGTGTCGCAAGGCCTAACAGATGGAGTTTTACAAAAGTACAGTCAAAACGGGACCTTAATTTGGTCCTTGCCCATTCAAGGTACGGACTTCGAGTTCTTTAGTGATCTTGTATGTGATGCTCAGGGTGATTTGTACTGTGCTGGGTATGCCACCTCTTCAATTACCAGTATTGGCACGCAGACAATTGCTGGCGATTTAACAGCAAATAATTTTATTTGTAAAATCTCGGCTGCTGGACAATTACTCTGGTTCAAAAGAATGGTGGGGAGTGGCGCGAGCGCTCCGAAAATTCAATTGAGTAATACCAGTGTTTATAGTGGTTTTGCTTTTACTGGTAGTTTATCAGCAAACAATGGAACCATCACCTCTGCAGGATTTTCAGATATTTTAGTGTCGAGTTACGATTTAAGCGGCAATTTGCAATGGTGTCGTGCATGTGGCGGAACGCAGGGGGAATATTTTGCTGACCTTACTTTACTTGGTACTAATGAGGTGGTTGTTGTTGGGAGCACATCATCGTCTGTCATCACCTGTGCTAGCAACACAATTGCTGGGATAACCAGCACAAATTATAGTCCGATCGTGTTGTTGAAATATGATGGAACTGGAAACCTCATTTGGGCAAAGTGTTTACAAAATGTAAATGGAGGAAGTAGGGTAGAAGCCGCCACGAATTCTGATTTTTTTCTAGCTGGTACTTTAAATGCATCGGCGGGTTCTATTGGTTCTTATAGTTTTAGTGCTAACTCCAACTTAAGTTATGTATCAAAATTTGATGGTTCTGGAAATGTTCTTTGGGCAAAAGGCATCACTGCTTCTGGCGGTACAGGTGCCATTGAATTGGTGTCGGATAATTTTGGCAATGCCATTCTATTTGGTGAATTCGATGGGACCTCGGTAAATGTCGATGCTTTTACAGCACCGAATGATAGTACGAATCGTCAACTTTATTTATGTTATATGAATGGTAATGGTCAAGCAAGTTCCTTGCAATCGATTGGCGGAAAATACAGGAACTACGCCCATTGCATTGATTTAGCAGCTAGTGGCGATCTTGTGATTTCAGGGTATACGAGTGGTATAAAGATGTCTTTAGGCAATCAGTTGATTTCTCATACGGCCTCAGGTTCGTTTATGTATCTTGGAAAAACGGCAAGTATTTTTACAGGTGTAAATAATATTTCAGAAATTACTACCAACAGTAAATTATTTCCAAATCCGAGTAGTGACTTTGTGACTTTGATCCAAGAAGGCTCTATTGAGGATATCAAAGTATTGGATGATATGGGTAGAGAAATTTCTATGGAGTATGTTCGGTTGGAAAATGGCCTGCGATTGAATTTTGAAAACTATAGTAATGGAATTTATTTGATAGACATAAAGGGGCAAAATGGCCACAATGTGTATCGATTTGTTAAGGATTGATCTTACTGTTAATCATTAAAGGGTACGAGTGAAACTATCATATCACCAAAAACCCCCGAAAGCATTGCTTTCAGGGGCCTCTGTGATCTAGAAAAAAACTGTTTTTTTAGTCTTTAATGAAACGTTTCATCGAAACGGTATTGGTAGTTAAATCAGTTGCTTTAATAAAATAGAATCCTGTTTCTAATGCAGAGATATCTAGGGTATTAGCACGACCGTTTTCTGCCGTCATCAAAATAGTTCTTCCTGTTACGTCCACTAAAGCGTATCTAAAATCGCCTAATGAATTGGTCATCTTGATATTCACAAGGTATTTTGAAGGATTAGGAAATAACACGATCTCATTGCTAATCTCGTTTTTAACAATACCCACAGCTTGACCTGTTTGTGAAACAGTAAAAGGACTTAAAGATGTAATGCCCATACGTGATAATTCAAAGGTGCTATTGGCAGCAACAGTTGCACTTGATGAAGCAACAACATCCCATGCTGAATTCATGTAATGACTTACATAAGCATTTGTTCTGTCGAAACCATTGATTTCTGCAGCTGCTACCCAAGCTAATTTGAGATTGGCGTCAATTGTAGTAGCGCTTGATTCAATCATCCAATTTCTGTTTACCACTTTAATAGAAGTAATACCTGCTTGAACAACTCTTACGCTAAAGTTACCACTGATACCTGCACTGTTTTGTTGAATGCTCGCTGGTGAATAATTACTTTTTAATCCTACCGGAAACATCACATATGCTGAACCCAATACCACATTCATAACCAAAGCACCTGTACCTGTTGATGTAGCCACGTACTTAGTGTCTGAATATCCTGCAATTGAAGCTGCTGGAAGAACTACTAAGTCGTAATTTTCCAATTCAATTTTTCCATTTACAAATGTTAATGCACTTCCAATAATCAGTTTTGATCCTAAAACAACGTTTGATGATCCTGAGGTGTTCACCACAAGTTGATTGAGTGTTTGACTGTTTGCGCCAGACGCATCAAAAAACAAAGTGTCATTATTAACAGTTGATAAATTTAAGATCAATTGTGAAGCCGTGTTGCCTACAAATGAAGCATTTGAGTTTTGCGACATCGTACCATTGAGTGTTAAATTTCTGCCATTCAAATCTAACATACCTTTTTTCATAGACAAGCTACCACCTATAATGGTATTGTTTCCGATGGTTACTTTGTTAGAATTGGTGCCGTAATCTACCGTTAGGTTGTTCAAGCCAGAGCCTGTTAACTCTACGCCCGCAACTGCTGATGTAGTGCCCATGTATTCAACATTGTAAGCAGCAGCACCGTTAAAAGTACCACCATTGATAGCTAGCATACCATTTTCAACGTGCACTGTGCTAGCGTTATTAACGGTCAATGATCCACCTGAAATAATACTCAATTCGCCGTTCAACAAGTTCAACTGTCCAGCTAACTTAAGCGGAGTATTCAAGCGTGCCATTCCGCTCGCCGTTCTGTTGATGGTTAAATCGTTGATGGTTGATGAAGCATCAAAACTTAAAGCACTGGTCAACGTGCCAGAACCAGCTACTAACATGTCAGACGTAGCATTACTCGAAAACATGCTACCAGCGCCCATTGTAAGGTCGCCATTAAGACTCAGTTTTCTTCCGTTTAAGTTTATCTTTCCTGCTGCAAGATTTAAGTTTCCATTCACCGCAGTGTTGTTATTTAACGTTAGAACTTGAGCAGTGCTTGTTAAGTTTACAACTAAATTTTGCAGCGTCACAGTGTTTAACTCGATACCGGCCATTTTAGAACTTCCAATGTACATCACATTGTAAGTGTTGCTAGAATTAAAAACACCTGAATTCAAATTGATTGAACCAGCGTTGATTTTAATAGTGGCATTGTTCATGATGTTTAAATTGCCATTTAAATTCAATGCCAAATTTCCTGCATCTAAATTTAAAGTGTCTGATACATTGGCAATAGCTGTAAACGCCAATGACGTTGTGCTATTGTGAAGTTCTTTCACATTTAAGTTGCCAGAAAATGTACAAGCAGCAAGCGACATAAAACTGATTTTATTAATTGAAACAGTTCCAGATCCACCAAACACACCTTGTGTAATAAACACTGAGTTGGCAGTTGTATTAGTTAATACACCGTCTACAGTAAACATAGAAAGGAGTCCTGAAAAATGCACATCAGCATCCAGAGTGACTGTTATGCCAGTTGGAATAATGATGTTTTGGTTTGTAACTGTTAACGTGGGTGCTGGTCCACCCCAAGTGGCCGTTGCTGTCCAGTTTCCAGAAGTAACAGCGGTAAACGCATGAATTGACGTTGAGAACAACATTCCCAACGCAATAATGCCTGTTTTGAAATTTAATATAGATCTTTTCATTTTTTTAGATTTACTACGTATGTAGTTGGTTTATATATGATGTAAAGGTGCGGCCATATTGAGCGATTCGTTTACACTCTAAATCTGAATTGATACATCATTCACTTAATCGCTGTAACAGCCGCTAATGGTGCAGTATAGGGAAGGTGTGTGAATTTATTTTTGACATAATTTGGCAACAGTAATCGCGAGATGTTTTAAGTTTAGGCTAATTTGTTGCATTAATTTTTGATTGTAATTCCTGCAATCTTTTAATTTTACAAGTAAGCGTTTCTGAACTCTACGGCGTTGTTAACCTAAAGAATAACATCGTTGTACCGTTTGTTTGGGACTGTCTGATAGATTTCGAATGCATTGAACAAGATGATGCGACCTATAATTTAAAAGGCGACAGTGTTTATGTGTTAAGCCGACATTTGGATGCTATCACGAGTCCTGAAGTTAAAGCCACTATTTAAGAGGGCAGCATTTCAGTTGATTTTATTTTTGCAATTGAGCGGGCATAAAAAAGCCTCCGTTCTTCTGTCTGACATCAATCAAAGCCTTTGGCTTCATTAACACCGCGACCGAAGTACGGAGGCTGAAAATCGGAGGAGATGTTATTCCTTAATCACTTTTACAATTTTTACGTCTTGATCTATTTTGAGACTTACAAAATAGATTCCATTATTGTAATTACTTAAGTCTACGTTGTATGAACCTGAAGTGTTGCTGAGTTTGTCAGTCAATACAATACGGCCTAACAAATCAGTAACCGTAATCTCTTGTACGTTGCTTTCACCAAATTCAAGTGTTACAATCGATTTTGTTGGATTCGGATACACCATGATAGTGTGATCTTTAGATGATTGTTTAAGGTCTGTACAAGCTTCTACTTTTAATGAAGTTGTGTCAGATGATGAACAGCCAGTTGTAAGGTCGGTATACGAATACACGATGTCAAATGTTCCATTCATCACCGGTGTAAACTGGCCGCCAGTAACATTTGTTCCGATATAAGCTCCACCACTTGGTAAACCAGTTAATGAAACGGAACCATCATTTAAACAAATTTGCTTGGTAGAAGCACTCACAGTAACAACAGGTAAATTGTTGACGGTGATTGTTACTGTACTTGCATCCCCCAAGCATCCATCAGTTGAAGTACCTGTAATTGTATAGGTAGACGTTTGTGTAGGATTAACAATTGGACCATTTGAGTAGGTGTAAGAAATAGCGCCGTTTGGTGAAAGTGTATAGTTCGATCCACTACATATGGTGCCGTTGTTAGCTGTAATAATTGGTTTAGCGTTTACAACAACAGTTGATGTTACTGTGTTAACACTCAAGCAACCGTCGGTGCTGCTACCAGTAATAGTATAAGATGATGTGCTCGTTGGATTCACAACTGTATTGCCACCTTGAATGGTGTAGTTAGATGCACCAGTTGGAACAATTGTAAACGATGTACTTTCGCAAATGGTACCGCTGTTGACGGCAAGCGTTGGACTTGCGTTCACAATTACAGTGCTGGTAGCAGTATTAGCACTTACGCATGACTCTGCGCTCATACCTATTATCGTATATGTAGTGTTCGCCATTGGACTCACTACCGTATTACCACCTTCAATCACATAAGTTGCAGCGCCACTTGGTGAAATCGTGAAGCTGTTTCCAGAACAAATGGTACCGCTATTTACACCGACAGTAGGTGTGGTATTGACAACAATTGTGCTGATTGCTGTGTTTGCACTTACACAACCTTGACTGCTTGTACCAGTAACCGTATAAGAATTTGTGGTGTTTGGAGCAACAACGGCATTACCACCTTGAATAACATAAGAAGCAGCGCCTGAAGGTGTGATTGTAAAATTACTACCCGAACAAATAGTGCCATTGTTTACAGACACGGTCGGTGTTGTGTTAACTGTAACTGAACTGGTAGCAGTATTTACACTGATACAGCCTTGAGCACTGATGCCTCTGACAGTATAGGTAGAAGCCACACTTGGTGCTACAATGGATGAACCTCCTTGAATAGAATAAGTTGATGCGCCACTTGGCGTAAGCATAAATGAGTTACCAGCACAGATTGTACCATTGTTAACCGAAATAGTGGGACTAGCATTTACTAACAAACTACTTGTTGCGGTATTGGCACTGATACATCCGTCAACGCTGATGCCAACTATTGTATAAATAGCGCTGGCGTTTGGTGATACCACTGTGTTGCCACCTTGTATAGTGTAGGCATTGGCACCGCTTGGCATGATGGTAAATGAATTTCCTGAACAGATAGTGCCATTATTGGCAGATACAGTTGGCGTTGTGTTTACAATTAAAGAGCTGGTGACAGTATTGGCGCTTAAGCAACCTTGGGCACTAGTACCTCTTACGGTGTAGTTTGCACTTGCATTTGGCGTCACTACAAAACTTCCTCCTTGCACCGTGTAACTGGCGGCACCCGTTGGAGCGATTGTGAAGTTTGTACCTGAACAAACAGTTCCATTGTTAACAGAAATACTTGGCGTAGCATTTACGGTGACTGAACACGTAGCACTGTTGGCGCTAAAACAGCCATTCGGACTTGTTCCTGCGATTGTGTAGGTGCTGCTAGTGTTCGGACTTACGGTTGCGTTGCCTCCTTCGATTGTGAAGCTGGCGGCCCCAGATGGATTGATCACAAAACTATTTCCATTACAAATGGTACCATTGCTCACGGTGATAATTGGAAGCGCTTCTACTGTAATGGTGCTGATGGCGGGTGACGCACTTTCGCAGCCATTGACTGAAGTGCCTGTGACAGAATAAGAGCTGGTGCTATTCGGACTCACAAGATTTCCGCTTGAATAAGTAAAGGTGTTTGCACCTGTTGCAGTTAAAGTAAAACTTTGTCCTTCACAAATGCTTCCTGAATTAACAGAAATAACAGGGGATGCGTTTACCGTCACAGTTTTTGTGGCGCTATTGAAACACGTGTAAGTTGCGCTAGTATATCTTCCTAAAACAGAATAAGTAGTTGTAGTACTTGGTGTGTAAGTAATATTGGAAGAGGTTTCACTGCTGCTCCATGTAAAGGTATTAACACCACTTGCGGTGAGCGTTACAGCAGCGCCGTTACAAATTGAATTCGGACCTGCAATGGTAATAGCAGGACAACTTTGAAATACTAAGATCCTTGCATTGTTTCTATCTTGAACAAATAGCTGTCCACTATAACCGTCAAATTCCACATCAAAGTTTGATCCACCCGTTGTGGCACTGTTTCCGCCACTTCCGCTGCTGGATAATGAAGTTGATAATAATACGTTGTTAGCGGTTGTATTTGTTAAGGGATTGCTGAATACTAAAATTCGTGAGCTACCTGGATCAGATACAATTAGATTATTTTGATCGCCACTCACATCAGTTGGAGAGCTAAATTTTGTTGCAGAAACACCGCCACCACCACTGGTGAAATTAGTTTGGCCGAAAACAGCATCAGCTGCGCCACCGTTTGCTTTTGAATACACGTTATCGAAACGTAACACGCGTTGGTTAATTGGGTCAGCAATAAAAAGGGAACTACCAGCAGTATGAAGTCCATCAGGGCGATTAAATTTTATGTCTGAAAGTCCAGTGCTATTGGTTGTATAAACTGATTGGCCTAATACCATACTTGCATTGGCACCACTTGCAGCTGAATTGGCATTATCAAATCTCAACACACGAAAGTTGTTGTTGTCTGATACCCAAAGCGCACCTGTTAATTGATCGTAGTGAATCATATTGCCACAAGCGGGTCCTTGATTGATATTGAGTTGATTTTGAGTCGTGCCAGCACTTGCCGTAGTGAAAAGACTTTGGCCGAACACAGCATTTGCCGCCACACCATTTGTTGTAATGGCATGCGCTGCATTAAAACGTAATACGCGATTTTGTCCGCTACACAATACATAAAGTGTACCACTTGCGGTGTCTACTGCTAAACCTTGTGGGTTATACATGGAGGTAGCAGTAACGCCATTGTATCCAGACGTGGTGAGATTAACTTGACCGAACACTAAGTTGGCCGCAGGTAAGTTAGACGTTATAGGATAAGTAAAACGTAAAATGCGATTTCCAAAGTAGTCGGCTACGTACACGCAATTGTGTTTGGCATCAATTGCAAAACAGGTTTGTACTACTGGCGAGGAGATGTTTGATGCTGTTGTGCCCATGCTACCGCTCACGCTGGGCGAGTTGGCACTTATGGCATACACTGCCGCTTGTCCGTTTTGGAAAATTTGTGCCTCGGCATTGGTAACGATACACGTTACTGCAATGGCAATCAAAAAGAGTAAGATTTTTTTCATAGTGTTAATTTTTCTCAAAAGTATTCTTAGAAAATGCTGAGAGACTGTCAGAAACCGCATAAAACTTACATGTGTAAGGAGGCACATGAAATACATTTGGAAACTATAGAGAGGACCCTATTAAAGACTTTTGTTATAAAGGATTCACCCCACAACAGGAAACTTATTGAGTTCAGGTATAAATTTAATACATGGAGATTTTGACTTGAGGCTTACTGTTAGTTTGATGAGTGTTTGTTGAATCTCGAAAACGTACAAGCCATGGGTTTTGTGATTTTTTAAGAGGTATAAAAATTAGATAATATATAACTTGCTTATTCAATCCACCTAAAATAAAAACCACCCTAATTCAAAACAATGAAAACACTTTCAAAATTAATCTGCCTAATGGCGTTGACTGCTGCTGTATTTTTTCCAACAAATTATTCTGCTCAATCAAGCAAGGGCGATTGGGCGCTTGGTGTCGGAATTGGAAATTTTAATTATTCAAACAATGCATTTGGTAATTTTTCAAACGGGGGTAATTTTCATTTAACTATAGGACCTAGTTTAGGCTATTTTTTTACAAAAGATCTGGTAATTGGAGCGGGTCTATATCTTAACTATTATAATCAATGGATTGGAAAAAAGTCGAGCATAATCAATAAAAATAATTTTGGCACTATTGGACTCACGCCTTTTGTGAGATATTACTTGCCGCTTAAAGATCTCACGAATCGATTTTACCTACAAGTGGAAGGTGGTTCTGGCGTTTATTTTTTACAAAAATATCAAAACTTCAGCTATGATAATAGCGGTAAACAAACGCAATTCAGCGAAACCGTCTATACAAGTCGTAATGCCGGATACATTGGTGCAGCGCGCGTTGGATTCCAGCGTACCATCAGTACCAATGTCGCGCTTAATACGAGTGTCGGCTTGACGTATAACAAAGTGAATCAAACTTGGTATTCATACTGGGA
Source organism: Vaucheria bursata (assembly GCA_032358265.1). Classification (NCBI taxonomy): domain Eukaryota; class Xanthophyceae; order Vaucheriales; family Vaucheriaceae; genus Vaucheria; species Vaucheria bursata. The sequence goes on from JAULBW010060083.1 coordinate 29,541, forward strand.
AGATAACCAAGGACACTCTACTAAAAGTAGTCCTCAAAGTCGTTCGTTTGAGACTTCTACACTATTTTGGAATCTTGGAATAACGGTTTTTTTGCCTAGTAAAAAGAAATCCTAAATTAATTTTAGGTTCCCATTTCTCTGTTACTTGTCTTTAGTGGCAGGCTGAATTTTGCGGCTTTGTCTAAAAATGCACGACTTCACTTGTCTAGATAACACGAGTGCTTGTCTCCTTTCTTCTCATTTTGAAAGTGCTGTAACGTTTGCAATATGTGAATGTCACAAGTTTTTAGCATTCTTATACAAGAATAGTGTCTGCCTTATGTCGGAAATTTGAATGATCGTTGAAGTTCGGAAAAAAACAAAGCCGAATGACTCGATTTCAAAATTAAAAAACATGAAAATAGGAAAAACAAAGTTCTCGAGTTTAATGGTAGCAATTTTTGTATTGTCACTTGCAAGCTTTCAAGGTTGCAAAAAGTATGAAGAAGGACCAACAATTAGTCTCATGCCGCGCACAGAACGCTTAGCGAACACTTGGAAAGTAGAAAACTACAAGATTAATGGAAATGACTTTACATCTTTAGTATCGGGTTACACGGAAACATTTTCGAAGAAGGGCTCTTATTCTTACGAATGGGGATTGTTTGACGGGTTTGGAACATGGGAATTTGTCAACAAAGATGCTGAGATTAAACTCAATGGTAACGACGATCAATCAAGCAGAACATTGGTGATTCTTAAACTTGAACAAAAGTCGTTTTGGTATTACTACATGTCAGGCAATGACAAACACGAAATGCATTTAATCACTAAATAAAAAACAAGATCATGGGAAACATTCTATACGTTGTAGCAGTTGTATTAATCATCATTTGGGCAGTAAGCTTTTTAGGTTTGCATGTGGGTGGTGGATTGATTCATATTTTACTAGTAATAGCTCTTATTTCGGTGATTCTGAGAGTCATTCAAGGTCAAAAACCACTTTAATCAATAGAAATTTAAATTTTAACAATTATGAACACAGGAAAAGTAGTAGTGGGTGTATTAGCTGGAGTAGCAGTAGGTGCCATTTTAGGGATTTTATTTGCACCAGAAAAAGGTTCTGAAACGCGCCGCAAGATTGCAAAAAAAGGTTCTGACTCAATAGACGGTCTCAAAGAAAAATTTGACGACATGTTGAGCAGTCTTACCGAAAAATTTGAGTCAGTGAAAGACGAAGCGGACGATTTACTAGAACACAGTAAAAAGAAAGCCGAAGAGTTTAAAAAAGAAACAAAAAATGCAATGGGCTAATTTGCCCTTGTGAACAGTTCAAAATTTAGAATCTTTTCAAATGGATGAAAGAATGGCTTTTATAGAACCTCTGCTCGAAAGGGCAGAGGTTTATGGCAAAACAAGTTTAGAATTACTCAAACTGAAAGCAATTCAAAAGGCTGCTATTAGCTTGTCTACAATCGGGTCGCGCGGCATTGCGGTGCTTGCATTTGCCATGTTTGGCTTAATGGCCAGCATTGCGGCAGCCATCTGGATTGGTGAATTATTACAGCACACGTATCTAGGTTTTGCCATTGTGTCTGGTTGTTTTGCTTTGATTGGTTTGGTGTTTTATTTTTTAGCTCATAATTGGGTGAAAGAACGAATGGCAAATGCAATTGTAACTGAATTGTTAAATTGATTCGAATGGAAAACAGTAGCACTTTACAAGAATTGCAAGATCAGATTACACGTGTTGAATTCAGGAGAGCGACTGAAGCTTTAGAATTAAAGCAAGAGTTTAAATCGACCCTTGAAAATCTGCGACCAATTAATCTTTTGAAAAACTCTATAAAAGACATGAGTTCGGCCTCAGATTTTAAAGATGGCATCCTGAATTCGACACTCGGTTTAGGCATCGGATTTCTCACTAAAAAGGCACTCATTGGTGCCAGTCACAATCCCATTAAACAAATCTTAGGTACCCTCTTACAAGTTGGTATCACCGCGGTGGCCACAAAAAACAGTGAAGGGATTAAGAGCGGATTTTCAAAATTAATAAGTTTGTTTTCTCGGAATTCGAACAAGCGAGAATTTTAAACAGTATTCTTTCATTGAGGTGTTGAAAGTTTGGTCGGCCAAACTTATGTTCCGTTTGTATACATAGTGATGTGGTTTCAAATCAATTAATATCTTTATAAAGATATTTGTGTTCTTCGTATTGATTTTAAATTTTACAGCTTGATATCTATGAAACAGATTCTTCTATTTTTTTTTATTGCAATTAGCTCGGTCTCATACTCACAAGACACGCTTAGTTCATTGCCAGCAGTCGAAATCCGTCGCGGCCTTGCCTTATATCCTTTACAAAAACAAATTGGGTATCGCAGCAATTTGACGCGCCAATGGTTTACTGATTTTAAAGGCGGCATGACCATTAGCGCCTTGCCATTCTTAACATTAGAACTTAATCGCTGTAACCGATTCGTTAATAAAGAACAAGTAAAAGTCTATACAGGATTTGGAATCACCTTTGATAGTTATATTCCCGGAGTACAAGTACCAATTGGCATTGAAGCCATTCCCATCAAACATCTGACTCAACTTACTGTTATTGCAGAAGTAAAACCCAAAATGACTTTCGGACCGACCAATTTTTTGAATGTGTCATTTTCGCCACACGTTGGTATTTGTTATTATTTGAAAACTGGTACCAACCAAAAAAATAAGCAATGAAGAAACTCATCTCTTTTTTCTTTACGCTCGGCATGCTGTTAGCATTGCAATCTTGTAAAAAGGAAGCACTACAAGGCAATAGTCGCAGTTTTTATATGGGCACAACGCCTTGGCCACCCGATTTTACCAAAAAGGGCCATGATCTCGCCTATGATTTTATTGAAAAGGACTGCGATTTAGTCTCTCATCATTTTGATGATGGTGTGCCTTGGGAGGAGGCGTATTCTCACTTACCCATGCCTGCAGCACTTTTGGAAGATGTAGACAGACGAGTAGAAAAGACACCACCTGGTAAAAAGGTCTTGTTGAGTGTCGCGCCAATGACCATTAGTCGCATCGATCGGGCAGACTACTATAAGTCTACGTTGTCGGCAGACTTCGGAAGTACTTGGAAAAGTAAGTCTTTCAGTGATTCTACTGTAGTGCAAGCTTACGTCAATTACATTGTTTATTTGCACGATCGATTACATCCTGATTTTATCAATTTTGGAGTTGAAAGTAACAGCGGTGATTGGGAAGATGGGCCATTTGAAGAATACAAACGTTTTCTTAAACAAGTGTATGCTAAATTAAAGACCTTGTATCCCAACACACCCTTGTTCATCAGTTTTATGGTGACAGATGACACTAAGTTTCTTGAACGCGCAAAAGAACTAGAGTCGTTCACAGATTGGATCACTTTGAGTGCATATCCATATACCTATGTGGGTTCGCCCGTGTATGGCTCAAGTAGTCCGGCGCTGCTTCCTGAAAATCTATTTCAAAGTTTTATTGATATCAATGCAACAAAACCATGTGCCATAGCTGAGACAGGGTATATTGCTGAAGATTTGGATCTGAGTTTTTTGCACAAAGAAGGCAATGAACAATGGCAAGAAGACTATGTCAATTATTTATTTTCCTTTTGCGAAAAAAACAAAGCGAAGTTGATTGTGTGGTTTTGTGCTTATGATTACAGCGCAACGATGAACACCTTTAAAGCCCTGGGTTATACCAATGAAATTGTATTGATTTGGGAACACACTGGCTTCTATTCGGCTGAGATGGCAGCGAGGCCTTCGTATCAGGCGTGGCGGAAGGTTTTGAAGTTAAGTGTAAATCCTTAATTAAGAATTAAGAATTAAAAATTAAGAATTGGCGTATTCCGAATAGAATTTTGATGTTTAAGGTCGCAAAAAGTAGATTTAAGGAATAATCGGTACTGAACGATTGGGATTTAGAAACCCTTATTCTGCGTTTTTGCTTGATCTTCCCTTCTTTGCGGTTTCTAAAAAATTAGGCACAAAAAAAAAGCAAACCCTGAGGTCTGCTTTTTTCTGTTTTAGTGGTATGAATTATACACGAGTTACATTCACAGCGCTAAGGCCTTTTTTGCCTTCTTGCATGTCGAAAGTTACTTCGTCGTTTTCGCGAATTTCATGTACTAATCCTGTTGCGTGAACAAAAATATCTTGTCCATCTTCTCCTTTAATAAATCCGAAGCCTTTTGCGTCGTTAAAGAATTTTACTACTCCTTTATTCATGTTGTTTTTTTGTTTTTTGCCATCCACTATAGACGGCGGTTTATTGTTTATTGTACTCTTACTCTTTATAGCTTATGCTAAACGTACGTTAACTGCGTTTAAGCCTTTTTTACCGTCTTGGGTATCATAGACTACTTCGTCGTTTTCGCGGATATCTTCTTTTAAGCCAGTTGCATGGACGAAAATTTCTTGTCCATCTTCACCTTTAATAAATCCGAAGCCTTTTGCGTCGTTGTAGAATTTTACTGTTCCTTTGTTCATGTTGTTTGTTTTTTTACCCGCATTATGCGAGTGGTTTATTGTTTGTTCTAGTGTTTAGTTTGATTTTGAAATGCGATGAGCTCAGTCTGCTATTGAAAGCTGCTGGCCTGTGGTGCTGTGTTCTGAGATGTGTACTTATAATTATTTAATCAATTTTAGTTCGGTTAAGAACTGGTTTTCGTTCGCTAAGAAAAGTGTAAAATTGATCGAATTGCAAGAGATGTTACAAACTGGACTGAAATACAATCTTCATAAAGAAGTTATTCAAAGGTAATCATTTATTCTTGATCTCCTAGTTAAAACCGTGATAATTATTGAATTGAACCCATATTTAACACTCATTAGCGCTGTAGGAGCTGATTATTCTCATTTGTTGCCAAGTTCTATTTTCCTGAAACTTCTCGGGTTTCGCTACTATTTACGCGAAAACTGACCTGATTTAACTATTAATATGTAAGTCGCATCTTAAATACTCCGGTAATTTTGCAGTTCAGAACATTGGTTTTTATGAGTTAATTTTCATCAATTGCCTGTACACCTATTTTTATGCCAAACTTATGATGAGTAGTTTTAATTTAAGCGCCATTACCCGGAAGAAACTTTTTATTGTAATTGGTGTTATTCTTTTAAGCATCACTATATCTACTATGAACGCACAAACGTTACAAACTGTTGCAAAGGTTGAATTAGAAAAATACGCTGGACGTTGGTATGAGATTGCCTCTTTTCCTCAACGCTTTCAACGGGGCTGCCATTGTACCACGGCAGAGTATACCATAAGTGATAAAGGATATGTGATTGTAGAAAATCGCTGTAATAAAGACAGTGTCTCAGGAAAAGAATCGTACATCAAAGGCAAAGCCTTTGTTGAGGAGAATTCAAATAATTCAAAACTAAAAGTGCAGTTCTTTTGGCCGTTTAAAGCCAGTTATTGGATTATTGATCTAGCCGATGATTACAGTTACGCGGTGGTGAGTCATCCCAATCGTAAATACCTTTGGATTTTATCACGCACACCAAAGATGGATGCAGCCACGTATCAAGGAATTTTAGCACGTTTAAAAGAAAAGAATTTTGATTTGAGCCTGCTTAAAGTCACCATTCAGAAGTAAATTTTGCATTTGAGCAATTTTCAAATTCAGTACTTTAGTCATTAACATGTCCACTGTTCGTTTTATTCAAGTTCTTGAACTTCTCGCCGGCGTTGGCTTGTTTTTGTTTGCCATGTTTTTGATTGAAGATTCCCTAAAGAACTTATCAGGACGAAAATTCAAGCTCTTTCTCCAACGCATGACAAAAAACAGTGTAACGGCTGTGTTGGGTGGTACCGTGGTGACGGGGATCCTCCAAAGTAGTTCAATGGTTTCTTTAATGGTCTTGGCATTTGTAGGGGCTGGGGTTTTTACTTTAAAAAACGCTTTTGCTGTTATTCTGGGCGCCAATCTCGGTACTACACTGGATAGTTGGCTCGTTGCTACCTTAGGATTTAAGTCAAACATTGAAGTCATTGCTTATCCTGCGGTATTTATAGGTGGATTACTGCTCATCACTTTTAGTAAACGCAATGCCGTTAAATACGCCTCGTATTTTCTGTTAGGTTTTGGTTTGTTATTCATCAGCCTCTCGTTTATGAAATCCGCTATGACGGATCAGTTTGCTGGTATCGATTTTAGTAAGTATGCACATTGGTCGCTGTTATATTTTTTAGTAATTGGGTTTTTTATTACCCTCATTGTACAATCGAGTTCGGTAACGATGGCTTTAACACTCACGGCTATTCATATAGGAGCTTTAAGCCTACCAGCAGCCGCGGCAATAGTATTGGGTTCAGAAACGGGTACAACAATTAAACTCGTGTTGAGCGGCATTGGCGGCACGGCCGATAAAAAGCGGGTAGTATTGGGCAACCTTTTGTTCAATGTGTTTCTGACCATATTTGCTTTTATTTTTATTAAATATATTTTAATACTCATCACAGATGTGTTCCAAGTGTCTGATCCACTCTTACAACTGGTAAGTTTTTCGAGTATCATCAATTTAATGGGTGTACTGATTTTTCTACCATTCCTCGATGTGTATTCAAAGTTCTTACTGAATTTTTTTAAAAGCACGGATGCATCCATTGCTGCATTCATTGGCAATGCCACCGTTAATGAACCTCAAACAGCGCTCGATCTATTTCGACGCGAATGCCGCTATTTTATTCATAATTGTATGTTGTTTAACGCCTCCAATTTGACGATTTCATTACCGGATTTAGAATCTTTCTCAGAGTTTGCAGAAATCAACACACGCAAAAAATTCGCCCTTAAAAGTGCCGATGAAAAATATGAGTTTTTGAAGCTCTTGCAAGGCGAGCTTCAAGCCTTTTATTTAATACTGCGTGTGAAAGTAGAAGCAGAGGCTCTCACTGAATTGAATCAACTCATTTCCGCTGTTAGGCAGGGCATGTATGCTGCTAAATGTATGCACGATATTGCTCGAAACATCGATGATTTAAATAGATCATCAAAGGACATAAAATACCAACTGCTTCAAAGTCGAAAAGCTCAAACCGAAATCTTGTACCTCGAATTGGCAAAGCATGTGATGGGCAAATTGCCAATGGATAAAAAACTACTTCAAATTAGCTACCAAACCATTGAAAAAAATTACAACTGTGAACTCTCTGAGTTTTACAAGGACCCACAGACTTCTCAACTAGCGAGCATTGACTTTTCGACGGCCATTAATTTTAATCGTGAATTATATGCCACCAATAAAGCCATGTTTTTGGCCGTAAAGGACCTGTGTTTGGAGGAAGCAGATGTTGCGGACTTTGAACTTTAAGGAAATTGTACACCTAAATAGACTTAGAAATACATGGATCTGATGGTCCAAGCTAAGGCATTAAAATACCTTTTGTCAAAATAGGATTCAAAGAGACTCATATGAAAGTAACGGAAACGTTTAGTCATAAAATGGAAAGAGAGAGAGCCTTCTAAAATCGGACTGAGTTTTATTTGTGATTGAACAGTTTTGTCACTGAAGAAATTTTTGTTTTGAATACCAATCATGCCTCCTTTTACACCTAGTGTAATGGTGTTGTTATTTTTCTGATAGAGCACAAAGTGCAGTGTGGCCGTGACAGGTATCAGGCTTGAACGTCTCGTAAATCTTAAGCCTAGCGCATCTGTGCTTCTGTGCTCATTCCAAAAGTACCAATAGCCTGTTTCTAACCCCCCCGTAATTTTTGGCGTGAGTTTTCTTTGGTAATGAAAAAAAGAACCGAGTCCCCAATTATACGCATAGTCTGATTTAGATTGGTGACGGATGAACTTTAACGGACCGTCTATTTCTCTTGACACACGCAAGCCATAACGGAAGGCATTGTTTTTTTGCGCAAAAGAAAAACTTTGACTCCCCAGGAGAAAAACTAGCAAAATACACAGTTTTGCTATAAATGGTTTCTGTAAAAAGGAATTCAGAAGAGCAGTTTTATGTTCGACGTAAATTTTATGGTCATCATTCTCTCCAATTAACGTGTTGCTCGTTCAAATAGTGTGTTAGCGAATGGGCAGAGTAGGTGGAACATTGCCAAAAATGATGCTCACATTTCGGTTATCCTTTATTAATTCTACTTTTTCTTTTTCAATTTCTAATTGACGTAAATGCAAGTATTCTGAAATACTCATTTTCATTTGCGTTTGATAGGCCATATCGGCAATGGCTTTGTTGACCTCTGCTTGTTTCCTAGATAATTCAGCATCAGCGCGTGCCTTCTGAGTTAAGATACTTTGATTTTGTGCGGCTGTATTTTTGGTTTCTGTAAGTACCTGCTCTGGCGGTGTTACTGCGCCAATAGACACTTGCATGATATCGACTGGCAGATTTATTTTTTTAGCATAAGCCGCTATGTCGTGGTAGATGTCTTTTTCCAGTTGTGATGAAATTTCACGTTTACTGGCCAATTCAAACATTTTAAAGGCACTGGCTTTATCGCGCACCATGGTTCTAAAACTTGCTTGTAAGTTATTGGCATACCAGTCTGCACCAAATTCTTGATAGAGTCTTGGTGTCTCGCCTCGTTTAATCTGACACTTGAGATAAGCGCTAAACGACACAGGTGTGTTATCGGAAGGAATCATGTTGGTGAAATCTTCGGTCAGCGTAATAGGGGTGATGGGAAACTCTTTATGCTCTGTCGTAAACACGCACCATTCAGCGCCCGTAGAAACTGGATTTGGATCTACGCCACCATGACCGAATAAATACGGTTTGTACACTAAAACACTTTCTTCACCTGGATCGGGCTTTACGCGGTAGCAACTGGCAAGGCTAAAGACTAGACCAATGACGATGGCAACAGTAATGACGGTTTTCTTTTTTATGCTGGTTTTTTTTTGAGCGTATTTCATGATTGGTTGGAATATCTGGAATAGAATATGGAGTAAATGTACAATTGCTTGGGCAGATTTTGTTGGAAATAAATGTATGGTAAAAAGATCGGATGGATGGTTGAGAAACAGGCGTCTTTAGCACGGCTGTGGGCATTTTGAGACATTAAAAGAAAAGAGATTAGCCAAAGTGCTTGTCACCGAAGCAGGAGTTTTCCATAGCTGGGGGATGAATTGGGTGCAGTGAGGCGATAGACATAAAGTCCTTTAAGGTGTTCGCCTAAATTCAAGCTGTAATGACTGGTTTGTATTTGGGTACTAATAATGGATTGCCCATCTGAATTAAATACTTCAAGCAAGCTACCGTTTTCTAACTGATCAAAATTAATAATGCCAGCACTGGGATTGGGATACACACGCTCTGAATGTATGTTTGACGTTTCGTCGATTCCTACCGTACTTAAATCAGCATATTCCATGTGTGCGAAATTAGCACTGGGCGTAAGGGTTTGAACTACCAAACCGGTTTGGGTGTCAATTTCTTGAATACCGAAATTTGTCCTGCAAAAATAATGTCTAAGTGCCGAATTAAAGGTGCTCTCTCCTCTCGCAGCTGTTATCATGCCAGGGAATGTGCCCACCAGTCCGATGCTGCAGGTGGTGGCCTCAACGCCCACAAAATCAAATGCAGAGCCGTTCCATTCTAAATAAAATACTTTGTTTGTGAGCTGTTCGTATTCTACGCCGTTAAGAGCAGGTGATGCGCACAGTACATCAATAATTTTTCCCGCTGGGTTAACAGAAATGAGACCACGATTGGTAAGTGTAAAATACCGTCTGTTTGGTGTATCAAAACACGATTCGCCAATGATGAGACTATCCACAAAATCAAGATTGCCTTTAATCTCAGAAAGTTTTGTGATGGGATCTACAATTTTAAATACAAAATTGTTTCCATATTTTTCGACACCCACCAGTTTATCAGAGATGGCATCGTATTCCATATTATGAAAATTTGATTGGTTGGGAATGCTATCTACTAAGACTCCACTCAGCGCATTGAAGATGTATATTGTAGACCCAGATTTTATAAAATAACGCGCACCCACGCGATCGAAACTAGTTTTGTTGATCACCGGAAAATAAGGAACAGTGTGTGTTGTCAAGGTATTGTATTGTCCCCCCGAAATTGTGATAGCAGAAAATACTGTACTTGTACTAGTGCTATGCAGTCCAAAAAGTTTTGGTACTTGTTGGGCGTGAACGGAGCAAAAACTGAACAATAAGAGGAGGTGTAAAAAGGACAATTTCATGTTTATGAGCAGGTAAAAACCATTATTAGTGAGATTAATTTTCTGACGTAAACTAAGTTAAGGTATATCTATTTGTACTGATGTTAATTCTTTGATCTTATGGCGGATTTATTGATCCCCATACCGATAGTGCCCAATGATATTAAAATTGAAAAGACAGTCTTCCATTACCTGACCTGCGCCAATATTGTGCACAATCAAATGTCTTTTCCCATCGACCGATTTTTTTTTCACCACAATTCCTATGTGTGTAATGGCGCCGCCTAAATTCCAACACACGATGTCTCCGGGCAAATAATCCTTGGCTTCTTTGGTAATTGGTTTAACTGCGCCTTGTCGCGCAAAAAATACCATCAAATTGGGGACGCGCCTATGATCAATGTTTTTGTCGGTACTATTGAGTCCCCAAGTTTTTGGATACTTCGCAAAGTTCTTAACCATGTCTTCATGCACATTTTTTTGCAAGTCGATTCCGAATTTGCGATAACAACGAATCACAACATCGGTACATACGCCTTTGCTGGAAGGCACATCGCCATTGGGGTAGGGGATTTTAAAATAGGCGGGATCGTATTGAACCTGTTGTTTGGTTAAAGTGAGTGCTGAGTCGGCCAATTGCTCGTAAAACTGTGTTTGCGCGTTCAGTGACGTGCTCAGCAAAACTGATAATAGAAAATACCCACCTAAGTTTTTTAAGATCCTCACAAGATTAAATTCCATTATTGAATTTTAAAATTAACCGGTAGATTAAAATAAACGCGAACTGGAAGACCGCTTTCAAGTCCCGGATTCCACCTTGGCATGGCTTTTACAACACGCATCACTTCTTGGTCAATTTCGGGATTCACAGATTTTATGATTTTTAGAGACTCTAATTCACCAGTTTGTGAAATGACAAATTGCACAAAGCACTTGCCTTTAATATTATTTTTGCGGGCATTTTTCGGGTACACCACGCTTAACTGAATATACTCGATCAATTTAGACTCTCCTCCTTGAAAAACAGGTGTCGTTCCCATTTCGTCTGTATAATTACACGTATAATGGTAGTCAGAATCATACGGCTTAATTTCTGAATACGTCTCGTTATCGTAATTAACAACTGACATCGGGGCACCTTCTTTCGAAAATAATTTCCAGTCGCCAATTTTTTGACCGTCCTTATACATGCCTTCAGACATCAGTGTCCCTGACTTATTGAACTTTTGATAAAGCCCATCGTATCGTCCGTTTTTGTAATGAATGATTGAAAAAACTTGCAATGGAAATGGGCCGAGTTTTTCTGGAGAGAAATAGGTAATCAGTTTACCATTACCCTCAGAAAGGTCTCCGCCATCAATCGCACTGCCTTCTGTATTGAAGGTGTTGATGAGACTCAGGCGACTTCCCTCAGAATATAAAAATTCGCGGTGTACTTGTCCGTTTTCGAAATAAGAAAAACAAGAGCCTTCCATTTTTGAGTTTTTAATTGGAATTAGCTCTTTGATTTGACCATTTGGAAAATAGGAAGTACAAATGCCATCTCGGCCATCCGTATAGCGTAATTTGTATGCGTAGCCACCGTTACTGTGATAGCCATTCACGCTGTCGGCCACTCCGTGTTTATAAAACAACTCTGCTGTCAAATTTCCGTTTAAATAATACTTCCACTTACCATGTTTGGCAGCTTGATCATAAGCCCCCGAAAAATTCATCTGATTTTTTACATCATAAAAGTGCCAGAGGCCAGAGCGTACATTGAGACTGTAAGTGCCGTCTGTGATTAATTTGCCCTTGTAGTACTCGTGGTAGTAACCATTTTTTATTTGCTCATCCTTGCGACTGACCTGGTACACTTCTTTGCGCAAGTTATTGGTGCTTTTGTATTTGATGGTTTTGAGGGGGGAACAGGAAAGCAATGAAAAGAAAATGATAAGGGAGAAATACAGTCTAATCATGCGATTCATAACTTTACTGCTGTTACTGTGTACTCTTGTCCCGAGCCTAAACCATACATTCCTGTATTTGAATTAGTAAGAATCATTTCAAGTTTTGTCTTTGAAATGGTACCGACTTTGCTTTCTACAGAAAGTGTACCATCGTCTTTTACTTTAAAAGGACGTGTCATTCCGGGGTAGAATTCAATTTCAAGTTTGCCTTTTGATGCACCATTTGTGTGATAGTGAATGTTACTTACAAATTCACCTGAATCAAACACATGCATGGGTGTTCTTCCTAAACTCCAATCATCTCTAATGTAATTTACAGTCCATTTTCCAATATACTTATTTCGCGAATCAAAGGGACGTTTATGACAGGACACAAAGTTAAGTGCTACCAAAATGGTCAATGCGAGAATTGGTTTTGAAAAGTTCTGATCGTCTTTATTCACTTCGAAATATTAATGAATGATAATTAGTTTTTGTGAAGTGCTGTTTTGATGCTCTGCTTGTATATAATAAATGCCGTTCGGCAAATCACTCAAATCAACCGCTAGTTCTGTATTGGCGGGCAAAGGTATAATTTTTACTGTCTGTCCCAAACCATTAACAACACTCAGGTGTTGCATTGAACTAGAGCGTACAATAAATAATCCGTTTGAGGGATTCGGAAAAATTTCAAAATGAGAAACACGGTTCATTGATTTCTCAATACCCGAACAATCTTGAATGGCTACTTGCAATTTGCTTTGATCACAGGTACAAGCGAGACGGGTATAACTGATCGTATAATTACCAGGAGGAGTGTTGGCAAGGGTGATGAGTCCGCTTACTGGATGTACTGTGAGTTTAGGACTACTCGAATGAAAGGTGCCACCTGGAACAAATTGTGCATTGAATTGTGGCAACATACTCGAGGTGAGGTTAGAGCAAATGGTTGGATAGACATACTGTGCTGGGGGATTGAGAACAGCACCTGTGAATTTTGCAACGAAACCCTGTGGGGAATTTTGAGGATTGGTACTAAAAGAGGCCCCAGCACCGGGATTGACGTATGTATAGGTGGCCGATGACGTTGGATCCCATTGGCCTGTGATGTACAAATTTCCTTTTGGATCAATACAGATTGCCGAGTAGACCTCAGGGCCATCACCCCCTAACATAGTGGCCCATTGTCTTGCTCCTGTATTTGAAAATCGCACGAGGTGCTGGTCAATGCCTTGCGCAGTTGTTCTCATAAAGCCACCTTCACAGGCAGTTTGTGAACTCGCCGCTAAAGACTCAATGGCATAATAGAGGCGGTCGCAAGGGTCTAGTGCTAGATTCTGGTAGGTCAGCATTTCATCAAAGCCTGGTCCTCCGTAATAGGTCGCCCAAGTTTGAACACCACTACTATCAAACTTTGCTAAAAATGTTTCTGCATAATTTGATGGCAGAGAAAACGTTGGCACAGTTTGTTGGTAGGCATTTTCGTCGCCTACTAAAGGTAAATCGCTGGAGTTAGTCCATCCCGCTAAAAAAATATTGCACTGACTGTCTGTAATAATCGAGCGCCCTTCATCCGTATTATTTCCGCCGTAATAGGTACCCCAAACAAAGGCACCTGTTTCGGTAAAGCGACCGATGAATGCATCCATAAAAATGGCACTACTTTGAAAGTAGGCACCATTGCCCGGATTCAGAGTATGTGTTGGACCTGCTGTGGCACCGGTCACCACCAAATGATCAGTTTTATCGCAGTGAATGGCACTGATGTGATTACCCTGATAACAGGTCGCCCATTGCCGCGTTCCAGCGGAATCAAATTTTACAAGATAGCCACGAGTGTTTGTTGAAGTAGTGGGTGCTGCTGAAAAGAACGAGCTAGTATTGAGAAGAGGAAAATTTGTTGAATACGTATAACCAGACATGTAAACACTGCCTTTGCTATTGCAGGCCAGTGATAAACATCCATCATGATTGCTTCCTCCGTAACAGGTTGCCCATTTGCGCACACCACTGGTATCAAATTTTAAAATAAAGGCATTTGAAACGCCACCATTATTGGCTTGAAAATAGCCGCCATTCGATTGAATGGGGAAATTTGGAGAAGATGCTGCGCCTCCAATGTAAAGGTTTTGCGCCTTATCAATGGCCATTGCATAAGCCTGATCGTTACTTGAGCCACCGTAGTACGTCGACCAAACGAGTGTATGAGCGGTGTTAAATTTTAGAATGATGACTTGACCGTTTGTTGAACCGGTACCCTGAAAAAAAGTGCCTGCGTTTTGTAAAATAAAATTGGTGCTTTGCGTCTTCCCCGTCACATAGATGTTCCCTACAGCATCTGATTGAATGGCTTTGGCATAATCTATAAGACTACCACCAAATGCAGTACTCCAATATAAGGTAGGGTCAATCACCAAGGTTTTGGTGTGATCATAATTGGCTAAATTAAATCGCACCAAACTAGACAAACAGTTTTTTAGTTCAGAGTGTGACATTATTTCGAACTTACTGCTTATAGTGGTTGTTCGATTTGCTAAGTAGCAAAATGGTGCTTGTTCTTTTAGTGTATAATCTTGAGCTCGCACGTCTAATGCTCCGTCAGCTGCCAATACTGCACCTTTGGGCGATAGGTAATTCAGTTGAATAAGACTAGCATCTGCACCCTCATGCACAATAAAATCATATTTTAATTGGCCATTCGCTGTAAAATAAAGATGCCAGTCGATCTTAGGATACACATTTTTGAGGACGAGGTCCTGGTAGTCTCGCACATTGTATATGCCCTCTGGTCTAGCCGATGTAAAATAATTGTGATGTGCACTTAACGGCTGTGTGGCTTGTATGTTCTCAGCACTAATAGCACTATTTACTAATTCCAATTCTATACGTTCCCAAGATATGTTTATGCCATGCTGTTCAGTTTTATTTTCGTTTGTGGTGGCTTCATTGATCGATTTATAAAAAAAGTAGCTGATGCCTCTGTCTGTCAAGTAAATGTCTAGTCCAGGTTGACTCATTGCAAAAAGTACCGTGTGGGGAAATGTGGCGGACGTATACTGGCCGAGATTTTTTCGAAACGCTTTAGATTCAGAACGGAGGTCTTGTTTGGCGAGCGAAGTGTTTGGTGTTTGTGCGGAAACCGACAAACAGAAGAAGAAACAGATGAAACGGAGTAGTACTTTTTTCATAGGTTGCGTGTTTTGGAAAAGGGTAAATTCAAATAGCTTGTTTTATGTTTATGATGTTAGCGCATGATTACTATCGGTTTTGTTACTGTTGAATTGTCTTTACTTGAAATAAAATAAATGCCATTTTCTAAAGCGCTTAAATCGATTTCTGTTTTTTCTAATTGAGTCGCTGGTAATACCATCACAACTTCGCCCAAAGCATTTGTAATAATAAGGCTTTGATGCGCATTTGTGGTGACAGTGAGTTTGCCAGAGTTTGGATTTGGGTAAACTTCCAAACTCCTTGAGTTTCGCGCATGTTCGTCAACACCCGAACAATCTTGAATAGCTACCTGTAATTTGCTATTGTCGCAGGTACAAGATAAACTACTGTATGAAATTGTGTAATTGCCGGGAGGTGTGTTTGCCAAGGTGATAAGCCCACTGATGGCATTTACGGTCAGGTTCGGACTACTGGACGTAAACGTGCCGCCGGGCACAAAAGAATTTGTGAATTGCGGATACATGCTGGACGTGAGGTTAGAACAGATAGTAGGGTAGATGTATTGCGGAGGAGTTGTAAGCACAGAACCAATAAACTTAGCAACGAATGACTGACTCGTACTCCCTGGATTTGTGCTGAACGACGCACTTCCGCCTGGGTTCACATAGGTGTAAGTAGTTGAACTTGTCGGATCCCAATTACCAGTAATAAACAAATCACCATTAGGATCTACACAAATAGCAGAGCCAACATCGGGACCATCGCCGCCAAGAATACTGGCCCATTGCCGTGCGCCATTATTTGAAAAGCGGACTATGTGTTGATCATAATTAGTGCCAACCGTTTTTATATAACCACCTTCGCAGGCGGATTGTGTGCTGATTGAAAGGGTGTTGTTGGGCGATGACTCCAAAGTAAAATATACGCGGTCGCAAGCGTCAACTGCAAAATTTTGAAAGGTACTCATTTCGTCATAACCTGTTGAACCGTAATAAGTGGCCCATGTAAGAACACCAGTACTATCGAACTTTGCCAAATAGGCATCTACTACATTATTAAATGGTAGCGTAGACGTTGGTGCCGCATATTGATAAGCATTTTCATCGCCTACTAAGGGAATGTTTGTTGAACGCGTGATGCCTGCAATAAAGATATTTCCGTGTCGATCAGCAATGATTGATTTACCATCGTCACTATTACTTCCACCATAATAGGTCGCCCATACCAAAGTTCCGCCTTCTGTGAAACGACCTACAAAGGATTGATAACCTGCAATGTTTTGGAAGTAAGCGCCACCACCAGGATTTACAGTGTGCGTTGAACCATACGTAAATCCTGTGACTAAAAGATGATTGCTGGCATCTGTGGCAATCGCATTGATGCGATTACTGTCATAATAGGTAGCCCATTTGCGCGCACCAGTGTTGTCAAATTTTACGATGAAGCCTGTGCTATTGCCTTGTGCCGGGGCAGTGCCTTGAAAAAACGCACCTTGATTTTGTAAAGGGAAATTTGAGGAATACGTAATTCCTCCAACATAAGCAGCGCCAGTTTGGTCACAAGCAAGGCTCAATCCAAATTCTAATTCACTGCCGCCATAATACGTGGCCCATTTGCGTGTGCCCGTTGTGTCGAACTTTACCAAAAAAGCATCACAATTGCCACCATAGCTGTTTTGTATAAAGCCCCCGTTGCTTTGAAGAGGAAAATTGTTTGTATACGTATAGCCAGAAATATAAATCTGCTGTGACCGATCAATAGCAATACACATGGCTACATCAGCGTTGTTTGAACCGCCGTAAAACGTAGACCACACTAGGGCAAGTGCACGATTGAATTTCATTACAAAGGCTTTACCGCTCGAAAAACCAGTACCTTGAAAATAAGTGCCTGCATTTTGAACAATAAAGTCAGTGCTTTGCGTAAATCCAGTAATATAGATATTGCCGTTTACATCAGACACAATGCCTTTAGAGCGGTCGTTAAAACTGCCGCCAAAACTGGTCGACCAATATAAAGTGGGGTCGATGACTAAGGTCTGTGTGTTCAGATAATTGCCCAGTTTAAACGAAACGATACTTTTTTTGCAATTCTCTAATTGCTGCTGTGATTCAATAACAAAGCGGCTTTCCACTTGTTTTAAATCGGATCTTATATAGGTATACGGCGCTTGTTCGGTGAGTGCATGTTCTTTTGCGCTGATGTTCAAATCTCCGTTTCCCTTAAGTGATGTGCCTTCTGGCGATAGGTAGTGCAGACGAATTTGATCGGCATCAGCCCCCGAGTTTACAATAAAATCATATTTTAATCGGCCATCTTCTGTAAAATACAAATGCCAATCGATGCCATCATACACGTTTTTAATAAGCAGCTCTTGATACTCGGGCACATCGTATAAACCATCTGGAAAGTCAGCCGTAAAATAATTGTACCGTGTAATCGATTTTTTAATTTCAATACAATTTTCTTTTTTGATCTCGGCTTTGTCAAGCAGCATCTCCATGCGCTCCCAGACAAGCTCAAAGCCCTTTTCAGCTTGCTCTGTTGGGAGCATTTGCTGTGATTTTTTTTTGTACAGAAAATAACTTATGCCTTTGTCTGTAACATACAGATCTAATCCAGGTGTCTTTACAGTATAGAAGATCTGATGCTGGAAATTAGGCGCTTGAATCTGACCTAAATTTTTGCGGAAGCCATTCGCTCTTGGACTCAGTAAGCGGTCGGCATTCAGTGTTTCTGTATTCGGAGTCTGTTGTGCAAAAAGTTGATTAATGAAAATTAAGCACAAAACGAAGAGTACATGTTTTTTCATGCGGACATAGTTTGAGTGGTTAAAGTAAAGATAAAAAAAAATTGCTTCGCTTGGAACTCGAAAATGCCAACAAATAAATCAACCTAATGCCAACCTTTTTGTGTGAGGTGGTCTTGGCAAGCTTGACAGAAGCGGTTCTCCTCATCGAGGTGATTTTTGCCTTCTGCATCTCGCATGTAACAAAATGAAATGACGCAATGTGGTAAACCCTGGGTGTGACCCAATTCGTGCAGGGCCAATTTTGCAAATTGTTCCTTGGTATTTGTTTTTGAAATCCGAAAACTGGAAATCACACAAGCAGATCCTGGCTGATAGCCGAGTCCCATAATACCATAATCATCAATCGTACCTTTTGTTGTGCTTATGTCTTTAGTAGTAAGTCCAATCAGCACTTGATGTGGCGCTGCTTTCGATTTTAGAAAATTAATTAGAATGTCGGCCCTGTAACGATTACGAGCGCTCGTATAAGCGATTTTCGGAAGTGGGATGGGCTTATTGATGTTGACGTAGGGGTAATGTTTTCGGATACTTTCAAGTGCTGCATCTACTTTGTTTTTGTCAATGTCGTCAAAGGGCTGCAAAACTATGGTTATTGGCGGAGCATCATCCTCTGCAGAGCTACTTGATTGGGTAGTACAAGAGGAGAGAAAAATCAAGATACTCGCAAGGGTATAAAAGAGTTTAGTCACAAAACAAGGGTTTGGACTAAATTACAAAAATGTGCGCACATTTTTAGACCGAAGACTTCAACTATTTTATCTCGCAGGTATAGACCGACTGATTGATCTCTGTCACGTCTGCAGCAGTTGTACTAGCATCGTTTATGGTCACCATGGTGGTGTAAGTTGTTTGTGCGTTCTCTATGCGTGAAGTACATCTGCTCGTTCGACGCATGTCGGTTTTGCTAGTATGTGGACGGGTGTTGATCGTGGTATTACTGTATTTGCTTGTTTCGACAATGCGGGCTCCGGTAGAGCGTGGCACCGTCGTTTTAGTGGATTCAGTTGTTATGTCACACGAACAGGTGTAGGTTTTTTTGCAGGCAGATATACTAAACATAAGCAAAATTGAGAGTAGAGTAATTGTTTTCATCGTTTCCTTAGTTTGAAATTGAACATTTTACATCCGACACGCTCGTGATTGTAAAGCTGCCGCCATTAACATCGTTAACTACCTGTTGCGTCACGTAGCTAGAATTACCGCAGAAGGATTTTAGATCTGATTTACTCGTGTTTTTATACACTGTTACTGTGGTGGTGGTTCTCAGCCCATTCATTAAGCTAGACTGTCCATTCGAACTCTCGAAGCTTGGTGTGTTTACGCAAGTGCAGCTGCGATCCTTACGGCAGCGAATCAAACCCATGACGAGCAAGGCTAAGAATAGAAGTGTAATAATTTTGGACGTTCTCATGTTTCTGGCTTTAGATTAGACCATCTTTGTCATAAGACGAGAATGATCTCCATTAGTTACAGAAACTATCAAATGTGCCCGCTATCGCAGTGTTTTGAAGGCTAAGATGTGTTAATCGTGAATTGAGAGCACTGGAATTTGAGTAGCAAACACAATTTTCTTGGTGTTAGATTCTGCAAAGAAGTTAAAAAAGGCGGAGTGCTTTTTACTCAAAATGGCAATCATATCATCATTGTCTTTGTTGTAAAACTTTTTGATCCCGTCTTCAAGGGTTTTTGCTTCAACAAACGTAACGGGTACTTTTTTATCTTGCAATTTTACTGATAAGGTGAGTGGATGAAAAATTTCGTCCTCGGTGCGAACATGTACCAACGAAATTTCGCAACCCGTCTTCTTCGCAAATTTTTCAAAGTCCTTTAAGTGCTTTGTACTGAGCTTTTCATTACTATCTACAGACAAAACAATGCGACTCAATTTGTGTACTTTATATTGCGAAGGGACAATAATGACAGGCGCGTCAATTTTTCCAGCTAATTCAATGCTATGGGTGCCGTAAATAAACTTTGTGATCCGTTCTTTAGCTTCCAATCCTAATACCGCAAATTGAATCTTATGGTGATTGACTAGTTCGCTAATTTCTTCTTCAAATTTTCCTTTCGATTGAAAACTACTGATTTTTAATTCTGGGAATAGTTTATTGAGGCTTTTTGCTAAGTCAGGAACAGAGCCTTGTTTCCCGATTTTTTTTTCAGCCATAGTAACGCCCATTAAACCCAAATTTGTGTGCAAAAAAGGCGTGTCATTTAAATTAAATAACATCAGTTTGCACTCTAGCTTGTGAGCCAACATGGCAGCGTATTTGCAGGCATTGAGTGAAGATTCTGAAAAATCTGTACAAGCAATAATAGTTTTCATGTGTTTTTTTTGAAGGTAAAATGTATTGACAAGTAAAGTTAATTCTGCCAAGGTCAGCTATGAGTGATCTAAGTCATATTTCAACGATTCATAACAAATCCTTAACGAGCTTAAACATAGTATTTGGCTGACAAAGAGTACTTACAGAATTACCAGATTCTCATTTGGGATGACAGAGTTTCCTTCTCTAAAAAGGCTTCTTTTGAACCGTGTCAGGTACTTAAGTCACAACGAACC
>JAULBW010060194.1:0-49943 GCA_032358265.1 Vaucheria bursata
CAATTTCAACTTGATCATTAATTATCATTGCACATTGATGATTAAATTTTCAAATATATATATATGTATATATATATGCAGACACTTATCAATTCATTGTTCATTCAAACATATTGCAAATATTGGCTTTTTTTATCACTTAGGATAATGCACATAACAAATAATAGAAGAAAACTTTTAGGAAAATACAATTACTGCAAATAACACAAACAGAGACAGCACTTGGTATCAACCTACATGTGTAGTTGAAAGTGAGATAACTTTCACAACACGCAAAATATAGCAGCATGAAGAACAGGGTTCAGTTCTTTAAAGTATTTTTAAATTAAAACGGAAATTCAACTGAAACTAAACTGAAACTGAACTGAAACCAAACTGGAGCCAAACTGGAACCATGGACAAGTTATACTGCAGCTACAGAATAGAACTAACACCCTTAAGGGTTAATTCCTAACAACCATCATCTAGTAATAAGTGCAACAGGCAAAATGAAGTTCAGGCTGCTTATGAATTGGTTATGGTATTTCTTTTTATTTCAATATTAACCAAACATATCTTCAATGGCAGCGAAAGAACTGACAGTTTCTGATTTGTCTTCCTCAATAATTTTTTACTTTTGTACAATTTTTAGAATATTTCTTAGTACATAAATTCACATCATCTATTTGCAGCGTGAAGTGTCTGGGCGCATATATTTCATGGAGATATGGACTCAGATGAAAAATTTTAACTACTTGAAGTTCACCGCAAAATTTGGAAAAATCATGAGATTACATTGCATGTCCTGATGCAAAAGTTAATGGTACTGTTTCAGTTTGAAGTTGATAACCAGAAATTGCTCTTTTGAAATAAAGAATTTTTCTCTTACACATTTCAATCATTGTAACAATTTAGTACTGATGGCTCTGATTAGGTGCAAGGCAAGTTGTTGCATTGTCAAGGTAACTCAGCATGATTGAGACAATAAAAGACTGCATATACTAACCTTCCAGCATTTTCCAAATGTCAGTCGGTTAGTTGGTGGGTTGGGCAGTTGGTTGGTCAGCAATCCTAAAACAACTTGAGCCTTTGGCCATGTCGAGTCCTACTTGGTGTGCTTAGCTTTACATTTTGTGTAGCTAATATTGTTAAAAGCTGAAATAGGCATAGCTAGTAAATGAGTAGATCTAAGTTGGAGAAAATTATGCAGACCGCTTCAGAATTTTCATGCACTCTTTCCCAATGGATTGTGATATATACAATGTAACTATATACAGTCATTTTGAGTTCATTTTGTTAAAAAAAACTGGCATTTGGTATTAATGCACCTGATATAAAAAATTTGAGAAGTAAAAAAAAATTAAGTTTTGAACCTAACTTTCTATGCAATGTTATATTCAATGGAAGATTTGTTATTAAAAAAAAAGTCCCTCCAACAATTCTGGAAGCCTAGCTTCAATGGGCTATCGAATTGCATTTTGCCATGTGGCTTTATGATAAGAGGGCTCAAATCGCAATAGAGACAAAAGTCTTTCTCTTGAATAACTTTTGAATGAAAAGCTTCATTTTAAATTCGTAAAAAAAGGTGTTTAACCTGTGAACTACAAGAACGAATACTTAAAAACCATCAGCTACACTCTATATAGTGATTCGTATATATAAATATGTATGAATGTGTACATGTAAGCTGATTGCTTCAATGTATACAAACTTAAAAATATCTCAATATATGCAAGCATATACAAATTGTTTAACACCCAGAACTTCACCTACAAGAACCCCCTACATATTTTGGGTACATGTACAAAAAACTCAAAATTCACATAGCCGTGATATCATTGTTTTGCTTAAGGTTCCATTATTCTAACAGGCTCAGGAGCATTACCATCGGAACATAGACAACTGGAAACATCTTGAGACCCCGTGAGCACCTTATCAACTATGACTTTTCATCAATGTATTAATGGTCACGACCACCAGCATCAACCAATAGGAATGACTGAAACTCATAAAAACGACTGCTATAAACTTTTGATGTAGCAAATTCATTTTTAATGAATTTTTACTCATAACGAATAAATGAAAAAGTATTATTGTGCCAAGTTTACTTTTTCATATTTTTTGATATAATGAATTTTAAGTCTAAAAAATTAATTCGGCGATTCGTGGAATTGATGAAATCTAAAGTCTACTGCAGTTTTGCCTTGAAAAAATAACTTTACACCTATAGAGCTCTAAACCAACTAAATTTAGTGAAAATCTCGATAAGGCATATAGACTCAAAAGTGCAAAAAGTGGCATGTACATAAAAATGATAACAAAATTTTATATCAAAAAAAGGACATCCCTATACCAATTTGAGCCCTACGTATTTGATCGTTATAGGCTCTTCTAAGTATATGACTGTATGTCAATTCAACCCTTCCAACTCCCATCACTGTGCTTAACAAACCGAAGCCTACAGAAGCTCTAATGTCCTGCGCAAATCGACTCAGCGGTGTTTGCCACTTTGTCAAGTTTCCGGCATTTGCAAATATCATACATCGGATACCCCATATAGCAAGCTTTGGGTGAGGAAATGGGAGAGAGAGCTGGGCTGATGCTGTTGCTTGGATATCTCCACCTGTACGTATGAATGTGAGTGCACGTAAGAGATTGTCGGTGCATACCAGTATGTATGTATGCATGCTGGTTGTATCAAAATTCAGAATGTGGACAAATTTGAAGCATGCAACATACATGACATTTGATTACAGTGACCAGTTATCAAAAATAAAATATGCACTAGTCCACAAATAAACTAACATATTACCTGTAAATACATTTTATATGTAAATTACTATAATTTAGTTATTTCGCAAACTAGTACGACGGATAGTCTAATCAAAAACTAATTTTTCACTTATTAGCATATGCCGGCATGTCAAATTATCTCGTAATTTATCCATTCATTTCTTGATTAGAGCCATTTCGAATACTCATTTTTAGAATTAGGCAATTTTTTATTGATACCAAATTTCAGATAAGGCTGGTAAAAATTAAATGAAAGAGGTTTTTTAAGGAGAGTTGATATATTTTCAAATAAAGTAGCAATACCAGTATGTTAACTGAATTAATCAGAAATTTTGTTGCACATGAAAATGCACAGAAATATTGCGCTTACCTAAAGAATCTCCTTCATGTAATCCTCCTTCTCCCTTGGGGGCTCTTGGCCCAACACCCCCCAATTTAAACCCCCTCAAGCTTAACGGCCCCCCTAAAAAGTACCGATCGCTCAAATTTGTTTCTGTTTCTGAATCAATGCTTGCAATTGGTCGGACAGCACCGAGTCCGAGGCAGAATCCAAGCGAAACAGGCAAGCGAACTGGTGACGAAAATAGCGATGATAGATCCATGAGTTGTATATGTTGCTGAACTGTAGTGTGAGATTTGAAAAACGATACATTTCCAGGGTAACCCGCAAATTCATTCGAAACCTGTTGAAATAAATATCTTTTAATATTTCATAAAGAATGAACTTTGTATCAAATGAATTTTCACGTGTAACGAATATGCTAAAAAAGTCATATTGCGCCATAGCAGATTATTGCATTGGAAGAAATTTGGACATAACGAGTGAATTTGATGGTCCCAACAAATCCATTATATTTGAAATTTCTTGTACTTTTAAAAAATACTCTAAGTGACAAGTTTTCCCAAACGCACCTGAAAAAAAGGTCCAACAGTGGGCACATAAGGATTATCACGCCTATCCTGGGTATACACATGCTTAATACTAGCCTTCAAACTAGGTCTACTGCAGTTTAGTATACTAAGACTAGCAGCACATACGTAAGGTATTGTTGGATGTCTACGTGGCACTATGTCTCTTAAAGTTAGCTCTCCGGATAGTAAATGAGCACCATCGTATGTGCGTAGCAATGCTGATCCGCCTCGTGAGACCTCTGTATAACTGCAAGTAAAGTTTGAATTGTCAGTGCAGTTTTTATTTGACTTGTCATCAGAGTTCGGATGTTTAGACATAAATATCATCAGTCTTTTACAGACTCCCATGCAAAAGATACATGTGCCTGTCTGCATGCATGTGAAGCTTAAGCTTTATAGAATTTCGAGGTTTAATACAATGTAGCTAAAGTGGCAAATATACTTATCCTAAAACATAAAAATTTCACCTTTTTCCTAAAAATAAGATTGAATGTAAAGTTTGCATTTAATTTCCATGCATTTCACTGAAAAAAATGTTTTTTGCATCAATTTTCTAAGTGCAGTCTTTCGTTTACAACAGATTTCCATGGTAGCACATATTGATACATTTATAAGCATACTTACATAAACATATATATGCATATACAAACCTGCTAGTATGCAGTCGATCTAGGCTATCCTCCTTTCCTTCCAATGAAAACATAAGATCTCTTCCAAACACCCTAGGCTTGACGTAACGCAAGCTACTATCTCGATTTCCAGCCACACTATAGCCACTCGACACACTGATTGTTTCACCTTCCCCGAAAGGATTTGTGATTCTAGCCGACGACTCGACTCGTAGCGTATCTTCAGGCCGAACATCAAAACCGGTACTCGTATCAGTACTTAATTTCAGTTCGAATAGCCTGAAAAAGCATTTTTAAAGGGGATCTACCAATTTCATATGAAAAGTTCGCGAAATAAGAAATTATCGCAACACCCATTATACTGCCCAGTATATTGGGAACTATCTTGATACTAAATGGAAAATATTAAACTGTTTTTTAGCTATTACAAAACTGTATTCACTTGGAAGTATTTTCTTCATCTCAAATTATTTAAAGCAAAAATTGTCAATTGACAACTATAGCATAAAACTACCTTTTTTCCTTCACAGTTATATGTATATCTGTTTCATCCGGCCTTCCTTCATCGGCTTTATCTAATTTAATATCAATTTTGTCAAAAATTCCAAGTTCCTTGTAGCTTAATGCAGCACTCATAACCCCCGCAAAAACCTATAAACAAAATAATACTACAGATGCTAGTTACCTCCATAAATGATCAAAGTCACTCAAAAAGGTCACAATGAAAGGTCGCGAAAAAATCCAGAGTTGTAAGAAATGACATTAAATACAGTTCATTTACATATATATGAATTTTCCTTATGACCTAATTTGAAGGTGTGGATGTCTATTTTGCTCCCAAAATAATGGAAGGTTACAGCTACAGGAAAAGGCACGAGAAACAATGTAAAAAATACATATTTTTATGGTCTATAATTAGTTAGAAAATGATAATACTAATGTTAGGTGGAAGAAGTTTTATATATTGTCTTCAGAAATAATGAAAAGTCACAATGAAAGGTCATGGATATGGGAAATGACAGAAAAATATCTCTATAGTTTCTTATGAATATTTTCATTTTTATACTTAAAAAAATTGTACTGCTTATATGGCATAATCAAAGGTTATAAGGTTAAAGTTTTGTAAAAAGACACAAAAATTGACTTTTCGAACAAATATTATTTTTTTGACACATTTCAGAATGATAGTATATCAAAGTAAGCTGGTAATAACAATTCAACAACAAAATGATTTTTGATTCTCGATACCGAAGCAAATTATTGATTACTTAGTAGTAAGAAGTTGTGCTCTAGATTTTATACTGGAAAAAAATGCATTAAAATTCACTCTATCGCCATTTCGTCAGATACTCAGATTCAAATATTTACAATTTGAATCATTTTCATGTTACTAAATTATCAAAACTCACACATTTTCAGTGTCATAAACCATTTTTGCAGAAAGGAAATAAATTTTGATTGCTGCACAAGAAAAAATAAATTCCTTTGAATCATTGCAAACCAGAAATGTCTCTGATTGGTAGCTTCTTTTTATTTTTTACGGCATTAATCACATCAATCTACCATTACTCAGTGAATTTTAGATAGTATATTTGACACAGTACCTGCTGCGCTGTTTTTGCGCGATATGCAGCCTGAAGCTCATCTTCAAACACGTGCAGTTTCGTCCTCGAGGCACCATGAACTCGCAAATATCGAACCTTAAGTGGGACTTCAGGATTTATATCGCCTGCGGATTCCGTCATAAAACTTGCACAGTTTTCAGTAGCTGAACCAGGAATAGATAAAACCTAATTTTTCTAAAATCCAATTTAAGTTTCTAATTTAATTAGATAAAACCTAATAAAATGTAAAAAACCCATGGTTTTCATTTATCAGTTCGGGTGTTCGAATAGCTCGAGTTTCTGTCGCGGGATGTAGCCTCTGCATTGACAAAAACGAGTCCAGAAGCACCAGTCACTATCAGGAAGTGCCTTTGGAAGTATCAGTATGATATATTAAAGTGGATATCAACCAAAAAAGTTACCAGAAATATTTGCTCTGACATGGTTCAATTAAAGAATATAACCAATCATTTATAATTATAAATATTAACTATCGAACAATGAATCTGATAAATACTTTGCTGCAAATGCATGTTGCTGCAAAGAAATTTATGCATATGAATCAATTAAACCTAATTCACTGCAATTAGACACGGTAGGTTTTAAATACAAAGCTGACATTAAAACCTGACATGCATCGCTGCAATGCTCTCTTAGAAAAATGATTCACCAATTCAAAGAAACACTTAAATTTTTTCTTTCATGGATGTACAGTCTATTTTATGTACTCATTTCTACCGTACTATAGTTTGGGAAAAGTTGCATGTGCAGATGTTGCAACAATCAAGTATTATTCATCAACTTGAGTCTTTCCTTCTTAGTTCTCATTGACACAAATTGTTGTGGCAGTGAGTGCGTTGTAAGAAACTTGCAAATACACATTCAATTCAATATACAGCATGCCAATCATGGTAAGATATAACAAATGAAAATAACAGATTGTACCTCTTTACCTCAGAACTAACAAGTTAGCCGACCAGCACTAAGATTGTCATATTTATTCAATATGGTTGCCTCAAGTAGTCTTACTCATCTCAAGCTCAAAATATGGAAAATTGTCTGGCAAAATGACTCAAGCTAAAGTCTAAGACTAAAAATCATCAATAATTGTCATGCACAGCAATATTTTTAAAAATAATGGCTAAAGGATATCAATAGAAAGTTCTTGACTCTTAAGCTGTCCAACCTACTATTGCCAGGAAATTTAAGCTGTCCAATTTAAGAGGTTTTACAGTATTTATATGTATCCAGATCATATTTATGTGACTCTTGAATCTTGCACTTATACAAATGCCTTTAAAGGTATGAGTTTAAACTAATTAAGATGGTAAGTAATGCGTGCAGAATCTTGAATGGTTGAGTATCAGAATTAGAATATTATTGAAGCTGAATGAATTATTCCAGGTAAAAGTACTCGAGGGGAATAATTTGTGCAATTCTTTTCTAGACTTGATTGACATACGTGCACCTTAACAGGCAGACAGGCAAGCAGGTAGGTGCATACATACATACTTACGCAATGTGTTTGCATGCAAAACCTGATACAACCGATTTGTTGCATTAACATACATTTACCAATCATTCAACAACAAAAATATCATGCACAAATTATATATTACGAAACGATTGGCAGTTAGCTATTTCTTTGTATCGCTCTGAGGAACAGTTGAAGCCAGTTGATTCTCAGAGCCGGTTCGATATTCGGCTTTAAGCTCGTACTGGTTACGGTATTGGCCACTTCTGTGCATTTCGCTAATTTCTTTTAAAACCTATATAAAGATAGAAATCAATCAAAGATGTAATCTGGCAACATGATTGCATAGGATAGAAAATTATTAAAACCTAATTAAAAATAAAACCACAATTTGATCAGAAATTAAAATACCAATTAATAAAATATTCATAAACTAAGTGAAGATCAAAATAT
Source organism: Vaucheria bursata (assembly GCA_032358265.1). Classification (NCBI taxonomy): domain Eukaryota; class Xanthophyceae; order Vaucheriales; family Vaucheriaceae; genus Vaucheria; species Vaucheria bursata. Next base: position 7,845 of record JAULBW010060194.1, read on the forward strand.
ATTTTTATACAAATATTAAAATCTATTTGAAGATAAACCATATATCAGCTTGAAATTAAAATACAAATTAATCCAAGATTTAACCGTAAAGCGAGTGATGGTCGGCACATGTATTTAAACTTACATCTGCAAAATTAAAAAATCTGTAAAGATTAAACTATAAATAAATATGATACTGAAGTACACATAAATCTATAAAGCACTGATTATAAATTGAGCAAATGTTACTCATTTATAGACAAATATCATTGAATATTCCTTTGTCATTGGCACGAGCATTTTCTAATAAAACTTACCCCCTTTATATGTTCTTCGGGCTGGTTTAACATTGCATTTAGCTCCTTAAACGTCCACCGTTCTTGCTTATTGAAGAGTTCAAAAATTTTCCCTCTAAGTGTACCCCGATCCATGCGTAATTTCTTCCCCCAAGAAATTTCTGGACCTTTTGACTCTCCTTCTAGAGCGTCAGCTTTTTTCCTTCGGTCTTCCTCTTGATCAAGATCAAATATATGTTTCTCATTTATATCCCGAGTTTTTTTCTTCGGAAGCTCTGTAGATTTCACATACCTTCATATAATACAAAAAATATGATACCACTTTTCTCAGCTATACATGTCACTTCTTTACACTAAAAATAGCAATGGGTTTTAAGGTATTTTAATATTATTTTATTCACTGGCATAAATTGCTATCAATTAAAATTGTCACTAGTACAGTGATGACTCAATTAAGTGCGTACTTAGGAAAATATCTGTGGTGAGGCATGCTTCAGCTCCAGGATTGAATTTATGTGCAAATCACATAAAGACCAGTTTAGGCCAATGTAGTTGATTGCATTAAGTAATATTTAATCACTTCAAGACTATATTAGCTTTTGACTTACTGTTGTTTAACTGTAGCTGCAATCATTCGATTTTGCATCAGCGAGCGATACTTTGTTCCTTCATTAGGCTGCATGTTATATGCCCTTACAACAGTTGCGTGCATTTGAGCTCCTCCACCTTTCTTTAAACCAGCCTCACCCTGGCTAAATATTAGAGAATCTGTCACCTACGTCACATAACATAAAAACTGCATTCAAACTTGAGTACTGTTCGAAAGGCCATAACCTTGAAATTAATTTACCGTTTTGTTTTCGAATAAATCAGTTCGATTGCTATCTTGAAGAGAACAAATAGATAACCCATTTCTATCCATTGACATGAGTACTTATTCTTTATCAATTAGAGGCATAGACCTTTCGCTGAAATTGTTTTTTAGATTATATCGACTTTTCCAAAAAAAGGCACAATTATGAACTCCTCAAACTATAATCAATTATTCTATTCCTGACCTAGTCGGGATGAGAAAATTTATGTATGAAATACTATCAAATGCAAATGTTCTAGGAATAAATATTAAACTTAAATATTCGAGGCTACAATAACCAAAGCTCGCAAAAATGATAGTGTAACTGGCCAAATTAAATGCCAAGTCAAAAAACGAGTATTTACTGAAAACCTCATGTTTGCCAGTAGATATTGACTATCAGAAATACTCAATTTGATACGACAAATTTCTGGTATTATTCTTTTTACGAATAAAAGCCGCAAACTAGCTGAGGTTAGCCTTGTAAATCAAGAGTAACTCAAGTGGAGCTTTTATTCAAATGTAAGCATTGCATAAGTTCATGGAATTACAGGTAACTTTCCAGTTCTGAAAAACTTACCATAAATTTCTTATGGATATTCCAAGTAAGATAGATATCATAAATAAATAGCAGGAACGTAAATTTTCATTCTTACCTCGAATATAAGTCACACCATTTCTACTAGGAAAAAGCTTATATTCAGGGAAGATTATTACGTAGCATGCAATCCAGTATACTTGTAATTATTTCATATGCAATAAATGAACTTATATTTTAAATAACTTTATGTTGAACGTTAATTGCATATTTCAATCTATCATATCACTCGGTCTTTCCTTTTTTAGAGCAAATTACAATACAAAAATTTCAAATCTTATGCAGGGTACAGACTAGTATAATATAGTCTAGTATATAAGCCACTTTTATTTTTACGTACAAATTTTAAAGAACATCCTACTAGAACAATTCTACATTGAAGATTAATTTTATTTCAATGTTCAACATCTCTTGGACAATTTTCTCTGCTACTTCTGCAGATCTAAGGCCATATTAAGTACAATTCATAGCGCAATAAACAACGTAAAACCCTGACATGAAACAACCAATATTTCATATCAGTTAATTTCGAACATATAGCATCAATAATAATTCAATTCTAAATAATTTTTCAATTTAGTAAGGTTGATTTTAAGAAAACGTACCTAAAATTGAGAGATTTAATGCAACGGTGTAAAACTATTCAACAAAAGGATTTTTCAGAGTGATGCTTCTAAATATTACACTCAATTAGGTTGTTACATAAATGATATTACCTGTCGAACACCTTTCAAAGTGTAATCAGGAAGCGCGACTTTTTTTCCATCAGTCATTTCAGTACTTATCCCCCTCATATTTAACTCTAATATTTCACCCCCTTTTTTGTCCTTTCGAACCACAAGTTGGCCAAGATCTCCATCCTCATCAATACTTTCCCATGCACGAAATACTGCAGGCTATATAAAAAATGAGATCATAAGACAAAAATTTAAAGTAGGCAATGCCGAAAACATGCGAATAATCTTATGTAGTGTTAAAATATTTAATTTGTTAAGAAGGAAGATATTATGAGTAGTAAAAAGAATTTCATATAGAGATGATATTTTAATTGTGTTATCTTTTTTAAAGAGAAATCATAACATATCAGATTTTAACGTTTGCCTTATAAATCAAATTTCTTATAAAGTTTATATTGATAAAAGTTTAGGGGGGGATGTCGAAACTAAACTTGAGGATGTATCATCAAGTATGAAATGCCGTCCCCTCCATTGGTCTGGTCATTACTCACAGTTAATTTCGGATTTAACAAATATGCCAGAAGAATGGAATTCATCGAATAGAACGACGTTATAATCGAAACTTAGCAATCCGGTAAATATTGCAAAGATAGTTTATTAATTCGAATAGAATAGCCCTTTTATTAGACCACTTAGTGCAGTTGGACAATTGAAACGTCGTCAGTCGGAATATTCATGGGTTTTAATTATGTTTCAATCAGTCTGTATTATGAAACTGTTGCATGTGGTCCTATTGATGTAAATAAAACAACATATCATTCCAATCGAAAATAAGAAAACTGTTGTTTTAATCAAATAAAACAATATGCTGCTTTAATCGAGAGAAGATGATAGCTAGACCAATTCGGTGCCGAGTAAAAGATATGTAGAGATCAACCATCAGTATCAGTACATTGAATTGAATGTAGAACCGGATTATAAAACCGAAATTTGTACTGACTGCACCTTCGAAAGAGTGCAAATTTGAATGATTAGGTAGTGCAGGTACCAAAGATTACGTTATGATAAGTTATAATGCACATAACAACTTCAAACAAAAAATAGCGAGATTAAAATCCCATTTATAAATGATATCTTCTCATACCCTCAAAATTGGCACAAAAAAAGGATTGCCAAAAATGTTGAAAAAATATCCTGTACTTATGATCTAGGACATGCAGAATTATCATATGGTACCAATTTATAAGATACAATAATAATAGAGGGGAAATTTATGTCCTCCAACATCAAAAATTTAAATTTGTGAAATAAGTTGCATTACTGATGAATTCGTATATGAAAAAAGTGGGACCAAGCATGTGTACTTATACAGTACATAAGACATTTAATGGGCAATATTCACGTCAAGTAAAAAATTTTACAATGATTTCAAAATTACTGAATTCTTAAAAGTGCTAGGGTCACTGTTTAATATTTTTAAAATTGATTTATTTTTAAAATAATGGTTTCTGAAAATATTTCTTTTTATGGGTATAACATATTATACTGAAATATAGTTTTTTCAAATGAATAATAATCAGCTAATATCTTTGTATCGGAATCAATTAGTCCCAACAATATAATGTGATACGATTTTTCCAAATAAAAATTGCAAGTATCAATTGTTTTTAATGTTAACAAATTTAACTTTTTTTCAGAATATGAGCACAATTTATTTATTTTAGTCTTTTTTCCACAGATATTTAAAGTAGAAACGCGATAAGTATGCTCTCATATTTTCAATCTCTATCGCAAACTGTTAAATGCAACTATAAGTTAAAACTTAAATAACCAAAACTGTAATAATTGCTATACATCTCTAAACCATCCAACTCAAAAATTTGTAGTCAATTCTGGTCAAATCCGAATATTATAATGTAAAACTCTCTTTTCGTGGATTTTTAAAATTTATCTGTTATAATAATGAAAGACTTACAGGTACTTTAACAAGCCACATTTGACGCCCAAAACTTTTTCCAGAAGCTGTAACAGATGATAAATCAAGTTGTGTTCGTGCAACTTTCCTTTCTCCGACATCAGGTTCGCAACCTATTGATTCATCCACTATCTTTCGACGCGGAAGCAGAGGCTGACTTTCAATTTTTCGCTTCCCCAAAGGCCTTAGATTTCCTTCGATCATATCGTTACTGGGACGCATCATGTCTTTTATATTGTACAACTGTCACTCGTATATTATCTGGATTCTATCTCTACCGAAATTTGGAGATATTAGCCGGGCCATTAAACTTTTTGCGCATTTTATGTATGAGGCCGAAATTACCGCCCCAATAAAAATATCGCCGATTTATTCTTATTCTCTTTAGCCAATTCTGTCTCAGCATTACATGACGTGCTCTTTCATTGTCGTACGTGTGAAAAATATATTTCACATTCATATATTTAGAATAGCATTTTAAGTCAATGACGTGTGATTCAAGAATTTTTTTCTTTAACTGCGGTTGAAATTCCGCATAAATTATTCTGAAGTAGGTGCTTCGATCTTTTCGAACTGCAATATTGCGAAATTATAAAGGCGGACTCTTCAAGTTGGGAAGATCTCACACTTACATTGCAGCGACGTCAGCTTTTGATATAGCATTCCCAACACATTATAGTATAAATCATAAAAATAATCAGTATCCGGTCAAGAATTCAGGAAAAAAATAGAATATTGCATTAAGTTCATATTCGATTTGTTTTCTTGATCATCCTCGTTCAACACTAGATATTCATCATGGGCGGTCAATTTATCGTACCTCTTCTGGGTTTCATGACCTCGACATTTCTCGGCACGAGTCCCATCCCAGATCTCTCTAAAGCAAATACGACCAGACTTCTTGGTGAACTCAACGTCTTTCCTCTGGCCATGATGGTACCAAATTGCTGTGCATGGCTTTTCTACGCAGCTGCAACATCAAACATATGGGTATGGTGGTCGAATTTCCCGGGCTTCATTCTGGGGCTGTGGTACGCATGTGTTGTGGTGAGGTGCCTTGATCTCCGCTACCGTCAGCTACTAATGATGCAGATTATAATCGGAGGAGGTTTAGTTCTTGATTTTCTTGGATTAATGTGCTTTATATGCTTACAAGGAGAGAGTGGCGCAAATGCCACAAAGAGTATAACTGGGTGGTTAGCTATATTAAACCTTACTATTTTCTACGCTGCTCCTCTAAGCGCTATTGCGCAAGTTGTACGAACACGCGATAGCTCAGCATTCGTGCTTCCTCTAGCATGTGCCGCAGCGATGAACGGCCTAATGTGGACCACTTACGGACTATTCACTAGCGATATTTTCGTCTATGGTCCGAGTACTATAGGTCTTACCATAGGTTCTGTTCAAATAGTATGCTGCTTAATATACCCTCGGAGGATGGCCTCGAAATCTTTACTTTCAGAATCTTCAGAGAAACTCATCAATCGAAACACAAGTTTCGGTAGTGTAGATACAGAATTAAATTTCGCCGCAGAAGCTAAGTTTTTCGATGTAGAAGTCGCCGATTCCATCACCCCTACTGGATCACCTCAAAGAATAATTGGACACGCGACTGAGCCAAATGATTCACAATGCGTATTTTAAAATTTGATATGTATGGGCATTATTGCATGAAGAGTATTTGATTAGTGGGTTAAAGTAGAACAATTGTAAAATTGTGCATTATATAATATCAATTCCTCTAGAATGTTCTACGTGTTTTGCTATGTTTTTAAATATCCTATACGTAACTTGGAAAATGTATTCATTGCTGTCTAGGAAATGTACATTTTTGTTCTAAACTTTGTAAGTAACTGTAACCAAAAATAGTTTGAGCTTATTTGATATACGAAGCTATGGGTGATCATGGCCACCATGATATCAACCATAAAAGTAAAATATTGGTAATCTTATAAATTTGTAACTAAATTAGTGTAAAGTGAAGGTATCTTATGGCTCATAGCACTTATAGGTAAGTCTTGGTTGCTCAACAATAATCTTTGCTATAAAATCCCTGTAAGTCTAATTCTGCTATGAACATACTAAAATCCACCTTTGTCGAATCATTGTTCTAATTTGCATGCATACAAGTCGCATATCGTATTAATTTATTCAAATTTTATTTGGTCGAGACAGTCATAAAATTCGAATTCTAAAAAATTATAGCGTCAAATATCCCAGAGAACCACTCAAATTTTTGACCTCAAACTAAGGAAACTACTATCACATATGAACTACACTGTACATTTTAGTGTAACGGGAATAAATATTGTTATGGCTGATAAAGATCAATGATAATTATAAAAAACTCGGATGAGCTTTAGCTATTTTGAGAGGCAGAAAGTCAGTGTGACAAATGGTTATGTTATATATCTGAAAATCATTATTAACGTTTATCGTTATTTTTAACCTCTGACATTTCATGTGGATGCATCGAAATGTAAATTAAACACCTGGCTTGGTTTATGATACTAAAAATTCATGACAATTTGAAACTGAACAAAAGTATATACAAAACGAGGTTGAGCTTATTTTCTGCAGACTTGTTGAGTCTAAAATCTACTCCATAGAGATAATGGTAGTATTAAATTCGGAAAAAGTAGTGTTTTCAATTCTTTCGCTCTAGCTCTGTTTCCTTTGCGATCTTTGTTTGACATAAGGGGCACAAGAGAAACTTAACCTATGTAACCTACATGTCTCCTACAATACACTTTGAATGCTGTTCTCCAAATCAATTGTTTTTCTGTTGCTAAAATATCAAAAATAAGAGTTTTAAAGCGATGTAAGTTACATATCTTGAGATGCTGTTAGATTCAACATTTGACTTACGAATTTCAAATTATGTCTTGATTATTTTCAGGATCTAATGTTTTCACTGTGCATTATATTTCTTCATCTACAATTCTTTCAGGGAGTTGTAGTCATATCGATCTAATTCGGTTTGTATGTGCAAGCATAGGTTGAAAATGTTGACGAGATTCACTCTCGTCAACACATGAACTAAGATAAATGAAATAGTATTATGCGTGTAGTATCTCTGTGTTTGCATTGTTCTGGTTTTCTGGCCTACACTTGATACAATTCATTAGTCTTGACAATTAGAACAATTATATGATTACACCATTATGCAACAGTACATGGCAGTAGCTTCAAGGTTCCTGTGCATACATTTTTCTGGCTGCTGTTTTTTGCATCAATGGCTTCCTGATTTGTTGTAAAACTGTTCACTCAGTGATATCATGCTCTCTTGCTGGTGAAAAATTATGCTTTCACCACACCGCTGAATACATACATTTACTTTTTACCCTTATTGTGGATGCTCTTTAGAACTTTGAATTATGTCAACATTATAGGATTAAGACTGCAACTTTTAAAGCCACTGCAAATCTGGGCCAATTAATTTAAAATTAGCATAAATGGATACATCAAATCAAAATACGTAGTCAATACTGTTAATAATTATAGTTTCTAAATGTTAAATGGCAACTATAAATTCATTACCACTGCTACATTCATTTCTACAATATATTCTAATCTAAAACTGAGCACTTTTTTCACCATCTTGGATCAGTCAATTCAGCTGAAATATAAAGCAAAGTTATCATTAAACTAATTGCAAACCATGGAAAACTTGCTGGAAATAAGTTGAATTCAAGCCTTTGTTTGAACAAATATTTTTAAGTCATGTTTTCCATACTCTGCAAATTATTTATGAGGTTGAAAAGTTTTAATTGCTAATTCCAAATTTGCTGAATATATTGAACTGCAGTATATGTTGCTGCAATATTTTTATTTACTACACACTGTGAACATTGTTTTTTCTGGAAGTTGAAAACTTCATTGCATCATTAAATTAAAATTGTATACGTATATACGTACATACGTATATATATGTTTAGAGTATATAATGTTTGTGCAATTTATATTTTAAGTCAAGAAAAAATGTTAGAATAAAATGGTGCTTTGAAAAAAATAGTATATATATATGTTAGGAACTAACTCTATTAAGGGTTAGTTCATACTTCTATGTAGCTGCAGTGTGATTTGTCCATGTTTTAATTTTGGTTTCAGCTTGGTTTTAGTTTGTTTTTAGCTTGGTTTTAGTTCGATTTCAGTTTCGGTTCCAAGATACTTCAGAGAACTGAACCCTGTTCTTTATGCTACTATGTTTTGTGTTGCAAAAGATATCTCACTTTCAGCAACACATGTAGGTTGACATCAAATACTATCTCTATTTCTATGTTATTTGTTGTATTTGTATTTTCCTAGCAACATATTGGCAAATTATGACTTAAGTTTTACAAGATTGCAGAAACCACTTGTGATGAAAAAATGCTCCAAGCATACAAGATGACCTGAAGCAGAAACCAGAAAATTGAAAAATGGAGAAAACTACAAAGAATTTTAACATGACTCAGACTGATACAGTATGCCTTTCCATGCAGATAACTTGAATATTGGTCCATTCTCATTGCTACAAATGACTTTTACTACTTTTCTAATGACACTCCATATAAATGTTAGGAGTTAACTCCCTTAGGGATTAATTGAGTTTTTATAGCTGCAGTCAGTTTTTACTTATAACATTCCAAGTAAATTGGCTGCACAGATACCAGTAAAGTTATACGTTTTGTTGTGTTGATAGAGTTAGCTCACTTTGATCAACACAATTAGTGAATGATAAATATACACATTTCTGTCACGGTTTCTTGTGCTTTGTTGTGCTTCATGTTTTGAACAATGAAAAAGATGAGAAAAAGGAGATTGAATAGTTAAAAAATTTGAACTGAAATGCAAAAAACTAACAAGAAAATTAAAAAATTTAGCAGTACAATTTAGTCTATTGTGTGACAAGTGCAATATGCTTCATTTTTAATACAGGATGCGCAGTGATATATTTTAATCTTTTAAAACCAACTAACTGATGTTCTAGCAACAAAGATAAATAACCTCACTGATAGTGCTGTTACAACAAGCCTAATATGTATCAGCATAAATTGAATGCATGAAATGATTCATTTAGAATGCAACCGTCAGGCAAATATGCAAAGATGTAGTAAAAACTACTGCAGTAAAGGATATATTTTAAATGTATTGACGCTCTATACTGTGTCTGAACTTAGAAAATGAAGAGGTTAAAACCTACTGTGAGAGTTGAAAGCAAATTTTGCTTGGTGTTATCTGTGAACATTAAAGGCAAATCTATTACAAATTTTGCATTTATAGAGCTTAATTTATGACTGACAGAATAGAATTTTTGGATGCACTTTTTTAATTTTATATTACTGGGGTAAGTAAGTTGACAGTGGCATCATGTTGAACCATATCTAATAAAGTGAGCAGAACAAGATGCAGATAAAAGATAAGTGTTTTACAACATGTGAAATCATTGTCTGCTGTATTCAATTGTTACTTCAAGCAAGTCAGAGTTGAAGACAGGACATTGTCACTGAGTATTGTGTTAAAACATAAGTTCAACTCAGTTATGGAAAACAAGGTGAAGATTTATTCAGAAAAATGTTCTACTCTAGTTTCCAAAATAATTAAGTGTTCATTTATACTGATAGAATTATGAGAGATTGATTGGTACTTTGTTAGATAAGAATTGCAGTTCAGACTCAAAAGTACGTTTATTTTAAGATTTGTATGCTACTTAAAAATTGCTTGTTCTAACAAAACATTTGTTAGCATCTTCTGACAATTTTTAAAGAACAATTTATAGCTATATTCACGGAATATGACAATATTGGTGGTGCACCAGTATAAAAATGGAATGTAAGCAAATTTGTTCATTTAATTCATTGGTAACCTCTAATATTTGATTTCAAGTAAATGCAACTAGTAAAAATTGTCAGCAAGGAAAAAGTAGTATATAAAATTTTTTTTACTGTTATCAAAATGTAGTTGGAAGTGCAATACGCAATAAAACACAAGAAAACTGTGACAGAAATGTGTGTATTTATCATGTACTAATTATGTTAGTAGAAGTTAAATATCTTTATCAACACAACAAAAAATGTAACCCTACTGGCATCCATTCAGCCAATTTACTTAGAATATTACAAACATTTAAATGAGAACTTACTGCAGCTACAAAAGTAGAATTGACCCCTAAGCGAATTAATTCCTAATACATAATAAAATGGGATCATGCTGATGAATGATACTTGTAAAGTAGAGTTCAATTATATCTAATATCTTTACTATTACAGTCCAAAAGAGTATGCTACTTCAACAAATGACATTGTTCATTCACTTTATAAGATATTTACACTTTTATCTAAACCAGGTAATATCACAATTGTTAGCAAGTCCAAAAGTATCAGTATATAGTTTTTCAGATAGAACTGAGAGCTTGTGCAAGACAGATTTACAATGGATGCATAAATATACTGCCAATATGCTTATATCTAGTTAAATCATAAATCTGCAGCTAATTTTTGTTTGAGAAAAATATAATGTAAATGATATTTCTCTACTTGCTGTTTTTTGTCTCTGGATTACTATACAAAACTTCATGCAACTTGGAGGGTGTAGCTTTTCACATCAGTCTAATATCTCTTTAAGTTTCATGGAAATGAGTAAGGTGCTGATGATAAATTAGTTAAATGAATGCTTTATCTGCATTTTTTGGGCATGTAATATAAGCCAGAATACCATTTTTTCCAGATACATTCTGCTCTGATTGTCTTTCTAAAGAGTTGAATAAAAACGAATGCACTAAGTAAAAACTTGATGCACTTTTGTATAAAAATGGCATGCAGAGAAAGTGCCATGATACTAGGACTATTGAAGCATAGGCTAAATTAAGAAAAAAGGAATTCTTGGTCACTTGAAGAAAATGCTACACATTAAAATACAAATATAACATCATTCATGTAAGTGAAAAAAAACATATATATATATATATGAAGGACTAAACTTAGATGTGCAGACATATCTTAAGTTGAGTGTAATAATACTTGCTCTAGAAGCATGAATAAAGTTATGAAAGTATTAATTCCAACCTGAGTATTATATTTTGTTGGACTCTTAAAAGTGTACTTAAATGAGTAAAAGTAATTAGCCTAAAGAAAAAACTCAGTGGACTCTATATCTGTACGATATTTGTATGAGGTTAATAGGTGTAAATTGGTGGAGATGTGCTGCTTTTTTTTGTTATTTAAGTAACTGTCGATATATTTAGCCTGGAATATACATCTTATAATGCCAGATGTTGGCTCTATGCCGCTAAATGCTCATTGGCTTGGAAATTCTTCGAGTAAATGCATTATTAACAGTCATTCCTTTTGTTACAAATTAGATTGAAATACCATTAAGCAGTGGCAGTTCTGTTTTGTTTATAGTTGACACACTCTGTAGAAGAGGTAGGCTTTATCATTAAAGCTATACTTTAAATTTTATTTAGTTTGCTTAATCTGTTTTAACCACTTTAAGTTGTTTGTATGCACTGAACGTTGATTAAATTTAATGTTTATAACCGTCTACCTGTAATCCGTTAATTTTTAAAACAGATCAATCTCGTGCAAAATTTCTTCGATAAGTATTGCACGAAATTTCCTAGTTTTCTTTCTACTCGCCACTACTCCAGAAAGTTATACTAAATCGTAAATTGAAAACTAATGTCGTGGCTTTTTGGCGGAGGGCCGCCGAAATCTCCCAGGCATAGCCGCAATGATCCGGATGAAGAAATAACGCAGAACCGACTTACCCAGCTTTCTTATCTGGAAAAGAACATTCCTGGAATAGTTAGACGAGCAAACGATGGATCTCTCTATGAAATTCCGTTCAAAATCACCAGAAATGGAGACCCTATCGTCATGCGATTGTTTTTTTCTGCAAGGTTTCCTGTAGAAAAACCAGGTACTCAAATTGGAATACCAATTTTATTCCGGCGTAAAACTTTTATTCAGCGCTACAATTTATTCCTGACTCTTTGTTTATTATTTGGCTAATTTCTTTATTTTTTGTATCAGTGCTGCAGCTACTGAGCCCTGTGAAGCATCCTTGGGTAAATAGGTGAATTCTAATTTTAGTACTATTTAGAAAGAATTTTACGAAAAGGAAATTTTATCATATTTTTTACAATATGGAGAGTGAAAATCAGTACCTTTTTTTTTATTTCTCACTTCGACTTAATATTTTATAAGCAACTGTATAGGGCGAATACTCTAACATTGAAGTACTGGATTTTACTACATAATGAATGAAAATAAATTCAGGTTTAATCTTTAGAAATATCAGATTCAGTTCCCTTTAAAGTCAATTGTATGCCCCAAGCCTTATTTGTGTGGTATCTTGCGTTTATTAATATCAGACTAAAATTTAATCAAAACTTACTTTTTTCGTTAACCTCTTCACTCTATAGTGTCAGTCTTGAGATGTGGATAGTTTTAACCCATTTATTAAGCACATTTCATTATTTTCTATCCATTTTTAAATTCAATTTATAGAAACAGTACGAATCAAACATCAAACTTTAAGCTAGTCTTCCTCCATCAATTTGATGTTATTCCATATCGTATATTTGCAGCTAAGTTTATAGGAAACTTTTCGAGTCAAACAAGTGTGATTGATCTAACTGTTGCTACTAGAAACTAATTGAAGTATAGCTTGGTTGACTATTTCAACTATTGAGCTGACTTTTCAGTCTTCTTTTCTAACCAAATTCCAAATTCAGACTATTTGACTAAACTTTTATTCATTGGAAAATTTACTTTGTATAGTGGTTGTCGGTTATTGACTTTCCGTAAGCATAGAAGCAAAATTTATTTTGTGCAATCTGTAAGCAATTCTGAGAAACAGATATTTTAAAGGCTTCTATAAAATGGTATACAATGAAAAAAGTCGCATGTCCTGGCATGTTGTTATGAAGCATGCTACTTCTGATACGCTATGCAGTCCGGTTTCATGGATGGCTGAGAATCAGATATTTTCAAAAGATTATGCTTTATAGAATTCCGGAATATATATATGATCAAAGAATTTTAATCTAGTCTCCTTGCCCCTTGAAATATATTTACAAATGACAAGTGACAATAAATTTGCGTGTTTTTATTTGAAAGGAATAATTTTGGTGTCGTTTCCTTTACTGCGACCTTACTCTCTGGTTGTATTTCTGGAGACAACATCGATATCATGATAATATATGTATGCATACATAAAAGTGCACAAAATAGAGTGTCTGTGCGTGTCACATGCAAATTTTAAACCTCGATATAAAATTAATGCTTATTTCATTCAATATCTTGTAGGATTGATAAAGGAATTAAGATTTTTTTATTTAAATTTTTTTTCGTGCAGACACAATCAAGTTGTTGGACATCCTGATCTTGCAGTATGGCATGGAATGGCAGGAAAACCAATAATTGTTATAGTTACTGAAGTCATTAATGAATTCAGGTACCCTAAGTTATTCCATTTAAACTCCATAAACTGCTATACTAGTTGCCCAGTTTAATTGTTTATCAATGAAATAAGGACGATTAAAAAATATAGCACTGAAGAAAATATAGAGTATATGTATAGAAAATATAATTGATATAAGTTGAAAGCTGATTAGCTCGTAGCGATTCATTTTTACATTGATCTAGATCAACAAAACTCGTAAATTTCAATATTTTCTATTTCTTTATAGATGTCTGAAAATAAAGTGGCAGCTTTTGCATGTGTACTTGTATAACTTTTTCTATCATTATTCAAATCCTACTTGACCACTCATTTCAATGTATTAACAAATCATCATATAATATATCAATACATTTCTTCTCAAATGATTGTACGAATTTAATAGTGAGGCGTCTAGTTATTGCATAGCTCATGTTATATCTAAATGAGCATGCATTGTTGTGTACCTATATATATATATATATATATATATTGATTTTGACATTTTCCCAATTATGCTTTTGTACTTGTACATTTGTATACATGTGCATTAATGCATATGTACAATCAGAAACTAAAGTCCATTTTATATCTCTTATCAATCGCTTCTGGTAAGAACTATATTCAATTTGAATTCTATTACATCTAAGAAAGGATGCAGCGAAAGAATCTGATCAGATGCAAAGAACTGTATCCTATAGTGAGCCAGATCGCCAAAATAGTTTGCACCCGTGGCTGCAGAAAAATTATGATAACTCCCGAAGCGAAATGGCAGTGGGGGTATCAAAGAAAGAGGAAAAACCGAAAACGCCTATACCCCCCATACCCTCATCATTTGAAGAACTTGAGAAATTGAGCAATGCCGAATTACAACGTTTAAATGATGACGATATTGCTTTAGCAAGTTTTGTGGAAAAAATGTCTGGCGTTCAGAGAATGAAAAGCTTATTGGGAGATTTACGTGTTGGCAATGCGGAGGTAATACATATATTAAATATCCATGTAAATAGTAGGAAAAAATTCTTAACATAATATTTTCAAGCTATAAAAATAATAATTTAATTACAATGAAGTAAAAAAAGAAGTTTAAATAGGTAAAAGTAGATCAACATAAATTTGTTCTATTAGCTTTGTGACTTCCCATTCAATTAATGGCTAGTATGCTAAATTATCTACTCCACTAGCATACATTCATATAAGCAAATACAGCTAGTTGTGGTTAGCCATATCTTAACAGTTATAGGTGTTACATGACAGGAAATTGAATCACAAATCAAAGTGAAGAAGTCTGATTCGGTGGACAATGAAGTAATATAATCCATGAAAATTGGTATCCACGTTTTATAGCGGCAAAAGTTTAAAATTCAAATAGACTATTTTTGTAAGCTCACAGTTCAGCATACAGTTCGACGTTTATAGCTCAATTCCAATGTATAGTCATGATTCATGTACGTAATGTAGGTAGTGAATGTCCAATGATGGTGGCAATATTACAGAAAAATCTTGATTTTTTAACTTCTAATTCACCAAGTAAAATATCGTTAAATATGAACAAACGATATGAAATACGATACCAATATTGGCGAGTCACCAGTAAACTTTGGATATAATATTTGTTTTGCAAGTGCAAATAGCTTAAAAGTGAATTTCCTGTATTCGAACTTTCCTTTACTTCTATTGGTCAACATTTGGCAAGCCATCATCGTATAGATATGGTTCAGAGCAGATCTTACAGTTCTTTACCGTGGTTCTCATATATACATATATCATTCACGTTTGTTGGTCAAAGTAGTTCAATAATATTTTAGTCGCATTGTAAATTAATGCTGAGACACATCATCAATATTACTTATATATATAGTATGTGTTCCCTCGATTAATGGGTCCTATGAAAACATTGAATAGTAACTTTGCATAATAAAAAATCTACTTCATGAAAATTATTCTGAATTTTTAGAAAATACTCTGGAGCACTATAAAATTTATATAGTCTACAAAGTAGTTACTAATGTAGTCTACTGGGTATTGATGTTAATTTATTATCCAAATCGAAGGGTTTGTAAAATTTTTTTAAATACTATCATTTTTCGACAGTCAATTTTAATAACTATAAGGATATGAATTCACTTTATCCCTAAAATACAGCAATTAGTGAAATCTCCGCATCGAAAAATTCAATGCTGTTTTGGTGGAAGTTTAGATTAAAAGATTATCCTCATCTGTAAATGTATCCACATATGTATTGCAATTTAAAATTTTTTATGCAGACTGCAAAGTCAAATATGAGCCGAAGTCAGGAAATCGACGAACTGAGAGAAGAAATCCAGGTATCAAAGGTCATCTTAAGGGATATATCAGATGCCTTTAAAGGTGAGATTTCTTCGTCCTCAAGTTTTCTTCTATTATTTGGCATAGCTTTAATATTATATTCTAAATTTACTTCTTAACGTAAATAAAGAACTACTTTAGAAAATGCAGATAGAACTAAGAAAAAAATACAAAAATTTGGAATTCTCAGTTGGAGTAAAGGTATTTTTAGGAAAAATGATAATTACTCTTGAAATGATACTGAAATAAAAAGCTCATGAAAGATTATAGCTGAAACATGTATTGAACAGAAATTTTTTTTGCCTATTTGCTATCTACATCATTAAAAAAATCTGTTGAAAAAAGGCATTATATTAAACAGTTGTTCCAAGAATAATTATTTTACTCATTGCAATTTGTAGTTTTTAACGTATTTTTATTTTTTGCAGCTGAACTAGCCACTATTGATCCGTACGCTGGAGAGCCGACTCATAGTGCCGAACGGGCCATTTTGCTTGACCTAAAGGGGGTGGCATCGGCTGCGGAGAAGGCTAGTCAGCGTAATGCCGATGAGTTTTTGGCTGGAAACTTGAGGGTGTCTGCTTTCTTAGAGAATTTCATGGAAAATCGAGTTAAATATCACAAGTGTTCAGCGAAATTGGAAAGCATCAAGAGAGCTATGGATTTTTGAGCTAAATATTAGTATGTTGAGCAATAATACATATTTAGATTTCTGTCGAATTATTTATATTTTTTGAAAATTTTAAAATTGATAAGATTGGCAAATGTCAGCAAACTTCGAGTAAAGCGAATCTGTTGAAAATTCCTCTGCAATATTCAAGAGTCTGGAGCTGAAGTTGGCGCGATGACATTTTCGTTTATTCGTTGCATATGAAAATTTGTTAAAAGCAAATTCGCTATATCCAAAGTTTATCCAATTATTTTTCAACTTGAATATTGTTCTGGTATCTTATTCTCTAATTTACATTTTGAAATAGTGGTTAGTATGCTGGATTGTTCGATGTTAACAGTCTGCATCAATATAGAAAAGTATAGAGCACAGTATGGCTAGCAATATCTATACAAAGTTTATACGTTGTTTGCTTAAATCTTTTCCAAATGAAAGGTTGTAGTTCAAGAAAAAGGCATGAATTTAAACTCTTTCGGAAATATATAAATGTAATCATTCAAATTTTTTCGTTTTGGACAAATTTATGAGGTAAACATAAATAAATTGAAAGTTTGGCACATGACGATGCTATCAAATATAAATATCATTGAAGATAATTGGATGCAGAATTTTAAATTTGAAGGCAAATATATTCTATGGACGTCATAGGCTCACAGCACCTTGTCTAACTTGAAATAACCCTTATTCAGCCTATGTAAAGTCAATGTTTCAAAAGGCTTAAAAAATCTGAACTTTTCACGCAAAATTCTTTAATGTATAATATGTGGAAAGGGATGTTATTGATATTTAACCTTTTCGAAATTATTCTAAAATATGATTTTTCAATATATTAGAACTCTTTGCCTTCTAATAGCCTTTCAAAATCCTATTTAAAAGATAATTATTCTTAATTTTAATCTTTCATGTCTTTTTTATCTATTTAATGCTGTTGCTGAGTAGACATCATAGGAAATAATAGATTTTCCAAACTTCCAACCTGAAAAATATTGTAAAAAAGATTTCTGAAACCAAATTGGTCTTGTCAATTAGTTTATTATTGTTCAATTTTTTCTTGATTTGCATATACCATATTCAATTTTTCTCATATTCAATCAAAAATATCAATTTTTCTCATTTTCAAAATAGTTCTTTACTATCCAAAAAGATCCAACTGATATTGTAATTCCTATGCTCAAATGACCGATATTTTAAATAAACCTTTCAAAACTTTGATACAATCTAGTATGATTTCCGTGAGTTTATGATATCCAAATCTCTGCTAAACCATAGAGTAATATTCCATAAATTCACTTTCTGGCTGAGAGGGCTCAAAATTTAACTTTACAAAACTCTACAATCAATTCACTCTCTTTCTACGTTTTAAGCGAACCCTGCTACTTTGTAAAGTTATTCTGTCATCATTGGAAGGAGCCCCTGCCGCATTACACTGATATCATTGCTCCACTTCATAATATAACTTTACATTGTTCTACTTTTGTTTTTGTTATTTTGCTATTCCTTTTTCGCATTTTTCTAATGAGATGGCAAAAAATATGTGCGCACTGCAGTAGACATGGAATGGTTCAACAAAATCAACAATGTACCTTAAGTACTAGACAGTGATTTAATCAAAAAGTGCTTCATATGCAAATCTGGTAGCCTCTTGATTTTTTTATACATATATGAGTTTAATAACTTTTCATAACTTAAAATGTATTTTTCTTTGATATTGATTTATTAAATGCTTTTTAAATTTGACTAATGGGAGATTTTGTAAAAGTAACAATGAAACTTTTGAAATTAAGTTTCAGAGCTTTATTGCTTAAAAACACCTTTATTATCTAGATAATTTTTTTTCCAATTAGGTTTCCGTAAAAACAAAAAGTTTACTGCACTTTGTAAGAGATTTGTATAGAGCAATATTTCTTAGACAAAATCATCAAAAAAACTAAATTATTTCAATAAATTGGCAGTATTCCACATGTAAGTTTTTTTTTATGGCTCAGTAAATTTTCTAAGATTAGCCTAAAAATTTATTATGACTTTTTTTGTTTTCCATCAGGAAGTACCATGTTAGCAAAAGTGTAATAGCTGATTTTTCTCTAAAAATATTTTAAATTTTGCCTTCAAATTTTTGTTTGTTTAATTGAGGAATTATTTTATTTATTGATTTCATTTTATTCATAATATATGTTTATTATTGTTTTAACTCAATGTCTTGGTTAAACAGATTGGCTTAAACATTTAAACTGTATTGCTGTAAATATTTCTATTTGAGACTGCCATGTTTGAAAGTAGACTCTTTGAAAAACAATCTTAAAATGAACATTGTTTGAATGCTCATTAAAAGTTGCAAGACTCAAAAAGCCAAATTTAGTGCATTATGTTGTTGAATTTAATAGAAAATGTAAATATAGAATGCTGTATTTACAAAATATTGCTTTATTAAAATTTGGACCATCTAGTAGCAGATAAAGAGTTTGGTGATTAGATATGTATCTATAGATCCATTGGATATACTGTTACAAAGACCACCAATGTAAAAGAAAATATATTTATTAGGAATTAACTTGCTATTGGTTAAATTTATGTTATTGCTGTGGAATTCTGTTTTATGGCAAGTTATTGTTCTGCATATTGGAATTCCGAGTTTATGGCAAGTAATTGCTGAACTTTTGCTGACAGGCCAAATTTAGGATTTGTGTGTTGCTGTGAAGTATGTTCACTTGCAGCAACACAATTTATGTCTGTGTAAATATACTCTTTGCTTTAGTTTTGAGTCTTATTTGTAAACACATTCATAGCAATACTTAACAAAAAGTAGTAAGTCACAAAACTTACCACAGTACTTTTGTAAGCCCACATGTGCATAAGAAACTTTTTTTCCGTATTAGAGCATTGGTGGTTTACCAAGTGCATTAAGTACTGAGGTCATTGATAATTTTGTAAAGGATAGATATAATGAGTTTATTTATAGCAGCCAGATTGGCTCATTGCTAACAAATCTTGCAAACTTGTAGGCAACCACAATATATCTTAGGATTGAACTCTCCCGCTTCAAATTTATTAGATGTATTTTACTTTTATTTCAAGGCATACATATTATCTCTCCAGTGATGGACTTTCAGTCTAGTAATCAAAAGTTTGGATTTCAAAAAGGTAATGTTACATGACATAACATTATTGTGCAATTCTACCAAATTTGTAACATCTGAAATTCGATGAAACTGGTTGAAATGGACAATTAGAAATTATTCTTGGAGATGATGTCAACTTAATTTTTTTAAAGTGTGAGTAGTGAGATAAACTCCATGGTATAACATGCAAATATAATTTGTAATCAATTAAAATTCATTATCAACAAAATATACAATTCAGTTCCATTTCTCAAACCCACTGCTGCAAGCTCTGACATTTTACTGTACATAACTTTGATATAGTTTACGTTAATTAAAAAATAGCAAAATGATGCACCAAAAAGGTTTTACTAGGTGTTTGACATCTAAATAAATTTTGTAATTAGCTATGTATATTTGCAGTATGAAATATGACAAGGATTCATTACAAGAACACATATTTACATGTAGCTATTTTTGCATAGCATGTTAAGAAAAAAATTGTGATCAGTTTACTGTAATGATAAAATGGTACTAAAATAATCTATCGTGTACATGATTATAAAATAAAATTTGCAATTGACTCAAATATATTAACAATTTAATTTCATCACTAGATCTCACTTTTATATTTACATTAGCAACAATAACTGCAATACTGTTTAGTTACTTGAGCTAACTCATATTAACATATAACTTATTACTGCTCATTAAAATTTCATTTTCATTTATTTAACGTAGATGACGCTCTTAGAACAAAATTTCTTTCATGCACACAAAATTTAGATATAATTTACAACAAATTAGGACAGTAGCAACAAAAAAAACTACAGTTTCATAACTAAAACTGGTTCATTTGAGCTTATGATAGCATCATTGATGATCAGTAGATAAGGTACCTAAAAATATTCTGCTCGAATGTCTAAGAAATATCTGATCAACGGAAGAAGATTGCATACCTATCATGCAAGTGAAACTCAAAGAAAACGTATGGTTCTTAAGACAAAACTTATGCTAGATTGCGGTTTTGGACAACTAGATTTTTTTTGGAGAGGTTTGCACTTTCTATCATTGCATAGAATGAAAGCAATTCATTAATGACAATTAATGTTCATATTTAAATGAAGGCAAACTTAGCCCTACATCAAACATTTGTTTACCTAGATTATTACAGAGTGGCTACAGTAACCTCCTCACTTTAAATTGATCTGTCCAGTAATATATATTTTATAGCTTCTATTTCTGTATTTCACTCTAGTGTCTTTATGATGATATTTTCCGATTTGTTCCATATATCAATACGATGATGTTCTCAGATCTGTTAATTTGAATTAGTTCCACATTACAAAACCGTAAAAACATACTGCTAGCCATGACTTGCTCTATAATTACTTTCATTATATTGGCATCTGTTTGAATTTTTTTCAGAGAAAAATTTCCTAAAATATTGCTCAAGTTGAGGTATATTTGCATTTTCATTTCACAATCTCTGCGTTTCTGCAATTTTTTGACTTAACAATCTCTGCATTTCTGCAATTTTTTTACATCAGCTATCATACCAGCACCACAGTGATAACTTTTTCAACAAAAATTAATCGATAAGGTCAACAAAGAAAAAGCAGAAGGTAAATTTATGATATAGTTAATTTATTTGATGATTCTGACAAACTAGTTGCATCCGAAATTCTGAAGATAAACTGACAGACATTATAATTTTTCTTTTTGTTTGAAGCAAAAATTGGATTCGTTTTATCTGATACGCATCATCATCATAAGCAGTATCAAGTTACAGTTGAATAAAGTGAACACGAAGCGATAATCTTAGCTGAGGAACCTCGTCAGAAACGTGAAAAATAATTATTATATTGAACTTCTAAAAAATGTTTCAATGGCAGAAATGTGCGAATATGAGTCAATTTTGAAAATAGAATAATAAATTCGAATTTAAAAACAATCATTCATATTCAAAGACCAAAGATCTAAATGTGAATTACATACATGCTTTCTATACTTTCATTTGGATTTAAAGAAATGCACGAACATTTTTTCGTTTGGACTATAGATTTGTTTTCAATTTACGCATCCCCCGAATTCCCTTCAATTCAATCCTTGTTCGACTAAGTTCTGCCCACATTTTTTTCGTCCACTGAATTTGGTCGGCCTACGCCAATTCGCTCACCAAGATCAGTTAAACCGGCTGAAGCTGAGCCGCCAAATTTAAGGAATGAGTTACCAATTATAAGCAATCCCTCCGCTCTTCGTCTTCGTTTCAATTTATCAATTGCTCTATCTGTCAACACCTGATGCATCGTATAAGCATAATATTCAATAGATAAAGTTTATCATCAGCAAGTCTTAAAAAATTCATACAATCAAATTCAGTGTTATCCCAAATAAATCTCAGTATATTCTAGATACAACAAATATTTCATGATAAAATATTAAAATTTTACTTTTTTAAAACTAGTTTATAGAGAAATATTTTCAGTTTTTTAAATCAGTAAACTTTTTGTGTCCAACTAAAGATGAAATTGATGCTCATGATAAATTATACATGAGAATTTCTCTCGAAAAGCCAAACTAAATTAAACACGATTATTTTGAAACCACATATAAACTGATTTCAAATACATATGTACGAATGTAGTTTGAAAATTATTTACTGCACTTTAAAAAAGCAACATGTGAATTGAAACGTAACTCTGAAAAGCGTATGGAGGTAAAAATTTTAGCATGCATGAAAAGTACATATGAATGTATAATGTACCTTACGACAAACGCTCTCTAATGTCGACTCTAATTCTATGACACTCAAGCTCCACAACATATCTAACATATGTTCCGCAGCCTACAGCAACAAATCAATCAACAAGAAAAAATGAAAAATTCTTGACCTGCATAACTAAGCAAATGAAGTTAAAAATCATGAAAATACTTTTCATCCACGTTGAAAAATTAGCTTGAAATATAATATTTTTGATCATATCTATACATATAAGAAAGAGAAGATAAATGGTAAATTTCAATTAAACTCGATTTAAAAAGTGACGCCTGCAATTTGCGGGGTATCGATAACGTGGTAACATGAAATTGCTTTACTTAAAAGTTAAGTAACTAAGGAAGCTTCAAAAATTTACAAATAATGATATTTCTCTTTGTAATCCATCCAGCAACAAAGAAAACTCATTTGGCTAAAACTCTAATAAAGAAATGAACCACAAAGAAACTGTCACTGCACAGGGGAATGTAATTATCAATTAAAAGCGAAAAAAATAGCAACAATTAAGAAACCACTAAAATCTGAACAAGGTAAAAAACACGCTTAGAATCCAAAATTATCGAGCAAATTTTCATGAATCACTAACTTCAACTAAAAAGCAAGAAATATTTACGTTATAATAAAAACAGAAAAACATATTTATACAATTGCCACGTAAACAGTATAATATTTTAAACTAAAAAAAGCAAATTTTTATGTATAAAGGATGCAGCCTTTTACAGCAAGCTGTTTTAAACCCTAGCTAGCTGAGTTGGAAAGGAGCAGCTATAACTTCGTACACGTACTTGCTGTTTTTAAACTCTAGCTTTACAGAGTGAGTAGCTACAGCTATGTACCAGCAATAAAAAATAGCAAACTAGCTGTGTGTAGATGGTAGACCCAAAGGAAAATTGCCAGCTAGAGCTAGCAAAGTAGCTGTAAATGGTATGAAATATTTTAAAGCCTCATGGATAGAAGCCATGCTTACGTTTTCATCTGCCTGCATTGCTGTATCGGTGAAAAATCTTCATTTCAAAATAAATGCGTTTCGTAGGTAAATATTCTGTCATTTGAAAAATTTTATCATTGTACCCTACATAAATATATATCTTACTTTTTGGACCATTTCTGGATTCAAATCCTCTTGAGCTTCATTTTGCTTAACTTCAGACCCAGTACTTTCTTGGTCCTGGGATTTCTCAGAATCTTTAGCTTTCTTTTGAGCAGCAGAACTCATTTTAATCTATAGACAACGAAATTCCCCAAATTGTTTATGATAGTACATTAAGATAATGGCAGTAGGTGCACCAGAGTAGTAACTGCTTTATCATAGAAAAATTCAACTTGATCATTTGATTTCTAACCAGCAGTTTTGGACATTAATGCTCAGTTTTAAAATCTTAATTCCACGGTTCTAAGAAATTAAATACTAGGCTCATTTGGCCTTTATTATCGACATAAATAAAATGATTTTTATTTACAAAATGTACTATCATTGCAAGAGAGATGAAAAAGCCAAGAAAGGGAATTTTCACATTGAACTGCAGACATACATGCCAAAAATAAGAATATCTCTCAAACTAAGAACTTGCCTGAATTAGGGATTTCCATCAATTTAGGGATTTTTCCTTAACTACCCTGCAAATAAGTTCGACTGGCATACAAACTGAGTTTTTGTCATCAACGAATTTAAAACACTGAGTAAAAACCGGCCAAAATAAAATACAATTTTTTAGCATGTTACACGCAGAATTGCCTTTTAATCGCAATAGTTCATGTAAACTTGGATATATATTCGGCGATTGTTTCATTCAATATTGTAGCAAACGACTTGATGTAAAAAGCCCTTCCTAATTCACATACAGGCAAAGGTGTACGCATGTAATTTTTTCACCTGTTGCTTCGCCATACTCATAACAGCCTTCGTGACCCTATATCTAGTGGCTATCGAGTGCCCGCTCTGTCTAAAAGTACCCGTAAAAACCCCCGCAATCCCCCCTAAACTAGCCAGACTTTGTTCTTTGTAAATATATCCTATTGTGGACAAAAGAGTACTGCCAAAGGGCATAGTTGCTAGTTCCTAACGTAAAAGGTTCAAATTTATGTAAGTCAAAGTACTATTGATAACATTTATAGCAGGAATATTTTCAAGAGGCGAAATTTTTACAAATATTTTTAGGACAGGAAGGACTCGCACCTTCGTCCTACTTGCCGATGCACTTTGTTTAACACGAATATAAGCATACAGACCTGGAATTAAAACTATTTTAGCAAAATATATTTTGGATTTCGGTCTTGTATTAGCTAGCAATTTGAACTTTTTTCTGCAATTTATTAATAGTAAATTTCGGATAAAATAAATGTTGTCTAAACTGCCAAACTTATTCACTATATCCGATTACCTGATGCCGAAGTTAACAAAATATGATTTTTCAAGCATTTACTATAAGTGAACATTGGTCATAACTGCAATTTAAAGTATATATGCATATGTATCTATAACTTTTCCCATTACAGCTATAAACTGATTATTTTAATTTGCATATCAATTACTTTTATCATCATAGGGTGTCGATCTATATAATCATATTTATTTATTAACCTTTGTCTTATGCAAATTTAAGTAAATGAATGAAAAATGGGAATTATGCATCTTTATTGTGCTGG
The DNA here is from genome assembly GCA_032358265.1 of Vaucheria bursata. Lineage (NCBI taxonomy): Eukaryota > Xanthophyceae > Vaucheriales > Vaucheriaceae > Vaucheria > Vaucheria bursata. The sequence goes on from JAULBW010060194.1 coordinate 33,167, forward strand.
TAATTTTGGTATTGTCTTCATATTATCAATATTATTATTGCAACCAATTCCGACACTATTTCTTTGGATTAGCTGATGATATAGTATAGAAATGCAGAGACAGCAGAGAAAAAAGACAGAAAAGTCATAGAGATATTAAAGATAAAAACACAGAATTGTTCAAAAAACTTGCTCTGCAACTTTATATTCAAATGATGACTAATATACTATGCTAGTAGGCATCAAAATGAACGAATATTACGAGTTTCTTCCCCCGAATTCAGCAAAATATTGTTTATTCGATTAGAGAAATACCTGGTTTCTTATATTCGATTTGAATGCCGTATTTTATATTCAAATCAATCGGACCAACTTTTGGTTCAGACCCAATTACAGCACCGCTTTTAAATGATTCAAAATAAATTGCTGATTGAAACTTTACAAAAACCCTTGAACATTCGGACCAATGACTTTTCAATATTTCAAGCAAATTACTTTGATAACAAAGCATGAATCGTTCAAATAAAAAAAAGATGATGTTATATTGAAAGTGTAATTCTTTTCGAATTTTGAAACATCCGAATACTGTTCTATTCGGATTACGTATATATATATATATGTAACTTTTTATATTTCCCAGTTTGCCAAGTTTCAAGTACAACAATAAGTTGTTATATTCGAAGGAAGACGGTAGGCCTGACTAGACAATCTTAACACTATTGAGTATTATCTATTCAAAAAAGTTGACAAACTTTTCCTCAATTTCTGAGTTTCAGTTACAAAAACATATTGGTATATTCGGGGGAAGACAGTATCCATCGTTTTGTGTCAACGTACCTTTGCCATATTCTCAATGTTCATCGTGAGATCTTGATCTGATATTAAATCAGATGCGAAAGGATCTAATAGTTCTGCCAGATTAACTGCACACTGAACTTCTCTCTTCCATTGTTTAAGCATTTCTTTTGCCCTCTTCAATGGAGTAGATTCTTTCTCATCTTCATCAAGCATCGTCATCATGGCACTCATCTAAGGCGAGAAAGTAAATTTTGGTATGAATTTACGAATATGCACATATATTTAATTCTGCAAGCGTATACATTAATGTACAAGGATAAAATATGGTATGTATGCATGTACCTTCATTTCCCCCACAAGAGGTTCAAATTTTTCACTTCCAAAAACCATAGCAAAAAATGCCGCACTATCCATAACCATTGCATCAGCAGTACCAGCTTTTCCATATTTATCATAACGAATTCTTAAATCAGCATCGCTCAAAGTCTTAAAAAGAACAAGACGCATAGAATGAAAAAAATGTTGCCAAATACTAATAGAAGGATTTTGAAAACTTGAATATAACACTTATGATTTGAAGAGGCAACAATAACCCCAACTCGTATATTGATGACTTTTCAGCTCATAAGAAGTGCATTTTCATTGGAAGGTCATACTTCAGAATAATTTCTGAAAGGTTAAAAAGATTTAACATAGCTACAAGATTACACTTTCACCCACATAAACTGCCACCTTTGAAAAATAAAAAGGTGGAAAATAATCTATCCTAGCCAAAAATGGCTAAAAATGGTCTAAATCGATTAACTTTGATGATCATGAAGTCATTTTAGGAGTTTGTAAATAGTTCTTGTGATATGTCAACCAATAATATTAAAGAGAACCCTTGGCATGTAGCATTTTAAAAAAAATAGTGTTACTAACCAATGCATTAAAAGATTTTCAAATCATATGGATTAGAACAAGACTGGAGCAATAACTTACAAAAAATGACATGCCCAAGCAATTGGCTAGTATTTCACATCGATTTCTTTGAATTTTTCATCTATTTAAATTGGTCCATAGATAATGACCATTATTTGGCTTCAAATTTCAATCATACGCTTAAATTCAAACATAGCTACAGTTAATATTAACCTTTAAAATTTCAATGCGATAAATCATAACAAAATAAAGTGAAAAACTAAATTTAAAAGAATTATTATAAACTAAAGATATAGTAGAACTGTTTCATGCATAAGCTAGAAAACGAAATTTAAGACCAGTGTTCACGAAAAGCCAACCCACTAATTCAAATTACAGCACCTAGATTTTTTGCTCTTTAACTGGATTAAAGAGGAAAATTCACAAATTTTTCATTGATCAAGCTACAACTCCTAAGGACTCGATTTACGACTTGAGCTAACAGTCAAGTTAGGGACTTACTCTGAGCAAAGCTACCAATTTTAAGCTTGAAATTCAGCATGCATTAGATTAGGGGGAAGACGCCTAATTGGAGCCAAAATTAACAACAAACGACCTCTCTAGAGAATATGTTAGTTTTCCATAGTACCGCATCATAAATTTTTAGTATCCGTTTTGAATTTGTAATAGAAATTATATGTCAGATAGTGTACTAGCCATGGTTAGTCTCTGTACAAGTTCACTTGCATTGATGCTGACGAGCCTAATATGTTAAATAGCATACTAGCAATTGGTACTATTGTTCTTATATATGCATTATGACATGTAAGCAAAATACCATAAACTGTCAATGATACAATTTGTACAGTGAATTCATATTGGAGAAGTCCATTGATGCATATGTCGTATGCGGAAGGAGATTGAAACTTCTGAATCTTTAGCAACTTAACACTACTGTATCTATCCATCTAAAAAATTGTCTTCAAGCATCAATTTTATTCAGAATCAAATTACTGACATTATTGGCACTTAAAACTTACTTGATAAGCTTCTCCAATGGCCTGAAACCGGGCAGCTGCCTCCATGTCACCAGGATTTTTATCAGGGTGATATTTAAGAGCACATAAGTAATACGCCTTCTTAATTTCGGCATTGCTAGCATTAGATTGGATGCCAAGCAAATCATAGTACTCAGATTCGGCAACTTTTCGGGTTATTGGCTTGGGAACTGTACTTGGGGGTTGCTTTGCATTTGAATTTTCATCATTTTTTAGCTTTTTCGGTTCCGACGACGATGGGTGCTCGGGGTTCGTCTGATCCGAATTGGAGGCAGGATTGTATAAAGGCTTTTGCTGCTGCTTAGCTAATTTTCGATACTCAATATACTGCGTCTATATAAGATGAGTAATATTCTGAAACTAAATCATAAAAATTTTGGAAAAATAACTCTACAGTAAAAATCAATTATAAAACAGAATTTTCTTTATATTTTATGAATAGGAATTTTCTTTATATTTTATGAATAGGAATTTTCTTTTCTTAGAATATTTACATAAGGCTTAAATAAAAATTGACCTACAAATATATTTGATTATTTCAGAAAAGTTGTACGTATCAGTATATTTTGTATACATCTTAATCTATGTATGCACCTCATTCATTTTAAGAACAAACTCTGCTTCCTGTGGCAAATCATAAAATACCCACTGTCCTCTAGTAGAATCCCATTCTTTTCCTTCCATTGTTGCCGTTACTGCTTCCACTGGCATAGAGATTTTATCAATGAAACCAATTACCATCACAAAACTAAAGCTACATATTATAGCTTTTCTACCTTGACCCCGGAAATTTGTCCCAAAAATGAAAGGTCACAGTGAATTTTGCACGTATTTATTTGAAAAGAATAATTTTTGTGCATATTTCCTTAATTGTGACCGTTCGCTTGAAACATAATTCCGAGGATAGCGTAGACATTTAACAAATTATCTAAATTGAAAGAATAATTATCTTTCAGTCAAAGAACAATATTTGTATAGAGTAGAGTACCTTTGAGCTTGCGTTTTTGGATTTTCTGCTAGCAATTTTAGCTTAAAATGTAACAAAGTTACTTGGTATAGAGAGGGATTTGTCGGGACCACCAAAATTTATTGTGTCCGAAAATTTGTTGCTAGACTCAGCAAAATATGACTTTTCCGTTTATTCATTGCAAGTAAAAATTCGTTTAAAGAAAATTTGTTGTATCCGTAGGTAATATGAAGTGGGGGCTACTGCAGTAACATGCTACTGAGTGCTCTGTCTATATTCAGCACTGCTGACATTTTTTTTAATATTTGAAAAAATATTTATATATGACTTGTATACGAGTTAACATAGATTTTTTCATTTAGAACTTTTCAAGTTGAGATGAAAAAGACTAGCCTACCAAAGTAACATGAAGTACCAACTTCAGCATAAATGCTAAGCAAAAAAATACCCGTGTTTGATGTAATATTTATGTATACAATTATACTTCTGGATGTTAATATAAGATTCTAACATTGACATGAAACTGTAGACCAAAACAGAAATCATTGAAACTAACCAATTTCCGTGTTACACGGAAATATATATTTGACTACGTGGTATTAATATAAAACACCAACTTGAATATAAAAATTAGCCAAAAATTACAATTTCACACATAAACTTACAAGTGTTTACTACTCCTCGTACTAATTGAGTACCTCCTATGACTACTCCAGTCAACGCTAGGCCAGCACCTATACATACACCCCCCAAAGTTCCCTTTAAAAAACCAGTTACCCCCCCTTGTTTGGCCCCATAGACGGGGCTTGCTACTAACACTACTGCCCCTCCCCCGATTCCTTTGACGATGGAGCTCATGCAACTGGCCAGCCCCTGCGTAAATGCAACAGAGATAATGAACTTCACACAGAACAGACAAACTGATATCTATAAATTTATCTTAGAATATTGTAAAATTCGCAAATAAGAGACGAAAATTTCATTCAAATTTACTTATTTTGTTGATATAGCTTATCAATAGTTTCTTTTGAGCATATACGTGAAGAAATTTATCCCATATATACAGTAAGTTTTGGGCATAACGAATTTACAGGGACTACTGGAATAATTCCGCATGCCCGAAATTTGTTTTATCCAAAAATCTGAAGCTGAACCTGGCGCAAAATGACTTTTTGTTCATTTGTTACAAGTAAATAATATTTATATGTGAATTTGTTATATTCAAAGTTTACTATCTGTACGTACACATTCAGTATGCATATCCAATACAATATGTATAGACACTGGTTGTCATATAGGCAGTATGATACAGCTGTGAAGATGGACACTTGATTGATTTCAATTGGTTGAAATTTCTTATGTGATGGATCTCAAAGAGAGAGAGCACTGACAGAGAAGGGAGAGAGATAGCAATTTCATTTGCAAAAAATATGATATTCAACTTTAATGTAAGATTTCCTGAAAACAATATTCAAAGAAAAATTTCTATGGCTGTGCTTCTATAATTGCAACTAAATATAATATATATATAGGCCAACAAGTCAGTATCAGTATCAGCAAAAATATTTAACCATACGTGATTTATAAGAAATGGCTAGCACTACTTTTTAACACAAAGTTTTAAAGAATAATAGTGTCGCTGTTTTTGTCCATTCAATTAAATGGCATATAGAACTAGGAATACTGTATTTGAATTTTTCTACATCTACTCAATTCTGAGGAGAAGAAATAAGACTTGCTGGCATGATTAAAAAATGACTATCTACTAAAGTAACCTACCATAATCTTGATTAGAATTTATTCAACAACTCAAAAAGGATCAGCAAAATTATCCTAATCATTCTTTGAGCATTCATTGGTATTACACTTTAAAGCACTGATTTTTTGGCCAATGAGTATGCAAAACATCACTTATTACCAAGGACAGAAAAAATTTCATGTAGAAGCTATAATCCAATTGCTCCAAAACTGAACAATGCAAATTTGTAAATTTTACAGAGACCTCTAAAAAATCCAAAAAATTTTCCACCCAAAAGCAAAGAGTATTAGCAGTAAAATTTATGAACCATTGTGCATTAAGGTGTACCCATCTGAAATAACTATTTTTCCGAAATTATTCTTTACAACATTAAGCTAATTTCCAATATATTAAATTATATCCCTAAAACTTTTCATGCGAATTTTTTATGGGTACTCCTTCCTTCAGTAGTTCCGATGTAAAACGGTACGATATTATTGTTCAGCCTTTACAAAAAAAAAATAATAAGACAAATTCGAATAATTGTAATATATACTTGCGGCATACTAACAATTAATAAATGAAATTAATTCAGGCCATATAATTTAAAACTCATCAAATCGATTAGGAAAATCTAAAATAAGTCGGAATAGACAGCATAGTCTAGTGAAATAAACGTTTTAACGTTCAAAACAATTTAGTATCCTTCATGCTCACTCTTACCTGACCGACATGCTTCGGTCTAGACATATCAAACACATCCTCCGCTTCGTCATTTTCATTTTCTTTCTGGAAAGTGCTCATCTCTTCCGTTTCAGCTTTTGAAATATCATCGCTCTGCTGTTTACTTTCAACTTCTTCCATTATGGAATTTCAAATATTTAATCTTTCAAGAACAAAAAAATTAAGACATCGCTGCTAAATCGATGCGAAGTAAGTTAATAAGTTAGAGGATTACACAAGTTCTGGGAGTAACGTCGTCGACACAGGTAAGCAGTTCTGAAGAATGAAATTTGAAATATTCCAAGATAATAACTTACGAAATAGCTTAACTAACTTTGTCTAGAACTAATGCAATTAAATTAATCTTAATTCATCTTTTTTCATACTGATTCGAATTTTGAAAAGCTATTGAACCTCTCAATGCTGTTCAAAAACTATTCTTAAAAGTATTTAGAAACTTTTAAACTTACACTATGCTGGACCCCCTAGAAATAGGGTGGCAACCGTTAAACTTGGAACGATACAGAGAAGATTAGCATGGCCCCAGAAGCATGGATGACACGCACAACTCGGTGAGATTGTATCCAACTTTTTTTTCCATGTAATGAGAGGAAAATTTGTGAATTTCCGCTGAAAACACTGTTTTCATCCAAAATTTGAGTAATTCTAGTTTTGCAACGTTTTAACTGCATGGATTAAGGATTTATGTACATTGACCCAATGCGTCTTTTTTAATGCTGAATGAATAAAGGTAAACAAATATCAGCCAGTATTGATACACATCCAGAAATGCATAGCAGCCAGTAAATTTAAGTTGGAATTCTTCATAGATAGTTGCTATCTAATTGACAGTTTGGCATGCACATGTCAGTTTCACACTAAGTCATCAAAACGTGATATTTGTGTATATCTTTTCAGCATTTATTTAATGAAAAGTACTGTAAAAATTTAAGTTGAGGTTTTATACAACAAGTTCTCTATTGCTGTCCCTGACATTTATGCAATCTTAGATTAACCCTTTAATGCACCTGATCATATCTATGCGCTTTCTTGGGATCATAGCGTAGTGCATTGTGTTAGGAATTAACTCGTTAACGGTTAAATTTGTGTTATAGCTGTGGAATTCTGTTTTATGGTGAGTCATTGCTTTGCATATTGGAATTCTGAGTTTATGGCAAGTCATTGCTGGATTTTGATGATGGGTTAAGTTTGGGATTTGTGTGTTGCTGTGAAGTATGTTTCACTTCCAGCAACACAAATTATGTTTGTGTAAATATACTTTCTGCATTTAGTTCTGAGTTTTGTTTGATTCACATTCATAGCACATTACCAGATAAATATTTCTTGGAATATTCAAATAAAGAGCTTGCATTCGCCTCACCTAACAGAAGAAATTTTTGCAGCAGATAAATGTTTTTTATCCAGACATTTTACAATTTTTGCCCAACCAATATTGGTAAAGGCAATTTTAAGATTTAGTGAGACCAAGTTGGATGGACCACTACAAGTTGAGGTGCAGCTTGATATTTGAAGCCTGTTTTTAATGTTATCATTGGCCAATGAAATATGGAAATTTTGTTTCTGGGTTAAAATTTTAATAATTGTTGAAGCAGTCTGGTTCATATTTACAAAGTTTTGTGAGCGTTCAACGAAATAAATACTTGCCAAAAATTCAGATTTTAGAGCAAAATAAAAATTCTGCTTGCCTGAACTTACGCTTTAAAGACTGTCTCAATAATGTAAAGAATTATTTTTTCGTGTAAGAAGAGATATAATCTAACTAAGAGCATTGAGTTGATTCATTAAGAAAGTAAAGTATAGAAGTACAATGGGGTTATTTAAAGCTTAAAGATAACAACATCAGATTCAATATGATAACAAATGGAAATTTATTTCAAGATTCATTATTGGCTAGTACTTGAGAATTTATAAACAAGGAAGTCTTAGAGAATTTGATCTCCGATTCTTAAAAAAATTGTCCTGGAGAGTAGTCATGCCAATTCCCAATTTTTTAAAATCGAGCACCCCCACTTGTACAATTAGACGAGTGTTCAAAGGACAGATATGAATCATAGCTATATATCGGCACGTCAACGTACCCAATGGGATTTCAAAATCAAAAGGCTCTACAATGTCTTTCATCATGTTAAACCTCGATGATATACTGAGGCAGTAGTCATCGATACTAAATCTATTTCGAAACCGACGAAAATGCCATATGATTCACGTGAAAGTTGCGACAAAGTTAAAAAGAACGGCGACACTCTCATAGGAGGGCGCGGCCTTCAAAGCGAAAAAAACCGAAATTCTCCAATCTTTAGATATGTGCTTTTTGGCTGCGGGCTTGGTTTCATTTCAGCATTAGTGCTGGTCCAGTTTTTCATTTTCTCTAATCCTCTAAATTTAGGACATGCATCCAATGAAAATTTTGACGCTACCTCTAATAAAATACGTGAAACCAGCTCACCGTCCATCAAACAGAATATTTCCAAAATTGAGATATTGAACAACAGGGATGTAGTTAGTGATTCCGAAATTTCTGTTGCGTTCAAGCCCCGTAATCCTTTCATAAATCTTTATCGAACCAGTGAGGAATGCAAAAATTTTAATTCAGCAGTAAAGTACTTGACTGATACAAAAGGACCATCGTGCTCTATTAGCAGGCAATTAAATGCAGCTTATGTGCATGTGCCTAGAGCTGCAAGCTCTGCGATTAGAGGTAAGTAAATAACTTTTTGATAAGTAACAAGACTAGTACAAAGCAAAATTTATGAATTCACATCTTAAAGAGTATCGAAATCGTCGGCATGGAATCATACTCCTCTCAATCCGCATGAGCTCTGAAAAATTTATTGAACATATAATGTTGAATGAAATTTTCTTTGCTACTACACGCTATTAATGCCAATGCTATAGAAAAAAATTGCTTAAAAAATTGCTTGTTAGCAAATATTATATTCTTTTATCTTAATTTAATAAATCACAATATTTTATATCTGGTTGTCAAATGAATTTTTACCATAATTTTTATTATGTAGCTGCTTAGGATTATTCATCAATAGCAGTAGTTACTACTATATTTTTGATTTTAAAAAACAAAAAAATAAGTAATCTTTGCAACCAAACTTTGTTTGACACTATTGAATGATCAATATTTGGCAAGAGCATTTAAAAGAGCTGGGCTTTTTCATGGGTAAATGGTCACTAATCGAAATTACAAAGGAAATAACAGTATTTAGTAAGCATTGCTATTTTGATCCCGGAAATTTTGTCCAAAATGAAGAGTCACGCTAAATTAGTATATATTTATCTGAAAAGAATAGTTTTAGTGTATATTTTCGTACCTGTAACCTTTCATTTTTGGCATTATTCCGAAACAGTGTAGACATCATTATCTGTACTGACAGAACAATGTTTGAAACTGTACATGAGGAAAGGCCTTTTTTGCTCAATAAAATTTCCTAGGCAGAGGGTATAGAGGTTGTATTGCTGTAGTTGGACAGTATCTATTACTTATCAGCTTTTTAGAGTTAAAATTTCACTAGTTATTTGCAGTTATATACTAATTTATACTGATGCAGATTTGAACAGTATACTATCTAGCTATACTAGCCTTTATTTGGACAAACAGTTACAGAACAGTTTTCTAGAACAATTCTATATTGAATTATAATTTCTGCTTTAGTCTATAATATCATTCTGTTGACCTTCCCATTTTCTCTCTCTGCTGTCTCTCTGTCTCGGTGCACTATATTGCAGTAAGATTCTTAATAAGTTATGTATACATCAATCTGGTAGACTGTTTTAGAAAGAAACCAATATTATGTAAAACCACTTCCATTGAATTATGTTTCCAATTACGCTCTAAAAAATGGAAGCGTTTTACAATGACTGGATATCTATTATTCGAATAGAAAGCTCATACATTATATTCAAGAAAACAGATTTTATCTGTAGTTTCTTAAACTTTGGTAATATGTATAGTAAATATGCATATATTTAGAAGAGCTGAAAGTATCATAGAGTTTTTTTCAGGCTTTTTTTGTTTTTCTAGGGAATTTAGTGCAGTATTATCCAAAAATTGAGTTTTCAGAATGTCAAAGTATGAGACTATTATCGACCGAACCGATTCCTTACACTTTTACCTTTGTTCGGGAGCCAATTGAAAGGGCAAAATCTGGACTCACCGAATATATTCGACGTTTGCCTAAAAAATATGAAATAACGGAAACATTTATAAACGATCAGGTAAAAAAATAATTTCAAAAAGTTAAATTTTTTATATGTATTAGTATATTCGAACACAACCCCTATGTGTCATAATTGAACTGTCATTTGATAAAAATTATGAAATTTTTTTGTAATTATTATGTTTTTAGATGCCAGTATAGTAAACTTTAGATATTAAAATTAATAGTTTGCGCCTATTTTAAGACTATTAAGTTAATATTGATACTAATGAATTTTGATTATTGAAAAATAAGTCCAGAGAGATCTGCTGTATCTGAAATTTATAGGATTCCATAAATTGATGGCCTGCTAAATGATATGCTCTACTATTAGTCAGTTAACTGCTCCACTGACCTATGTTTGCTGGTGCATATTGATATCTCTAATCCGATATATTCGATAAACTGATATTTTTTGTTGTAACTGACAGTATCAGTTTATAAAATATTAACTTCCTGCATAGTACTTTTAACTGTTTATTTATTGCTACTTACTACTGCTATGAAACAGGTTGATATGTGGCTAGATGATCTTGAAAATGGTGTACTGCAGAAGTTTTTATGGCAACATATTATTCCGCAATCCTTCCATCTGACTTCTCCGTTTGTTCTGGATCAAATTGGTACAATTTCATTCATTGGCCAGGTATAACTCAATATTCTAAAAAATCTGTTTTTACGGACAGAATTATTAGTTCAACTAGTATAATCAGATATAATCGATTTTGGGCGTTTATACTTTGGTTAGGATTAAGTTAGTTCAAATTGACTGTAATCAGGAGGGGAGAGGGCATTTTTAAGTGTCTAGAATTAAATTTATACTAGCCAGAAACCATTACTTTGCCAGCCAGAATTGTAGGTTTGGTAGAAGCTAGAAGTTACTTTGCTAGCTAAAACAATAATTTTACTAGCTAGGACCTGATAGGTTAGCTATTGCCACTGGTTTTCTACCTTCTCACTATAGTTTTGCACGCATAACCATTGGATATTTACCTTTAGCCAGATAGTTATGCCAGCTATATGATTCAGTGTTTTGCTGGCTACATCCATTAGTTTGTTTGCTAGCTAAAAGATTCATTGCTTTCATAACTATAACCACAGCTTTGCTACCCATAATCGTACTTTCCAAGCTAGAACCTTAGCTTTGTTATCTATAACTTCATATTTGCTAGTATTAACCATAGTTCATCATTGAGTGCTATCTTTTATTTTCAGCAGTCAAATATTTCAGTTGGTTTTTTTATCATCGTTTCCTGATGTTTATTTTGTTGTTGCATATGCAAGCAATTATGATAGAAAGAAAGGAACGGCACTATTTGCAAAGTAATGGTTCAAACGGATAAATGCATAAATCATTTTTGTCCTGAACATTTAATACATACCAGATACTGACATACCTTACCCACCGTGCGTGTTTTTCTAAGTAATACTAATTTTTAATGCAGGTTGAAGCACTCGAAGAGCATTACTCGTTATTATTACAATCCCTAGGAGGCGAGTATCATAAGCCTGAGGGTGGCTATAGATGTTGTAACTCCGAAAGATCACAAAAAATAAAAAATTTGGTCGCGCGATCCATAAAAGATCGAGATAGAATGATTAGGTTGTGTCATATATATGCCCAGGACTACGTGTGCCTTGGGTATAGCAAACCACCTCTTTGCGAGACTGTTAGTATGGAAGATAATGAAAATCGAAATGCATGGCTCTCACTATTCGGCATTTAAATGCCGAATGATATATTGCATGAATGTGTGCACGTGAAAGCGTACATGCATATTTGCCATATTTAATTGCGCATGGTTGCATTTACACGTCCGTGCTTGCATGTATGCAGTTGGATTTGTCCAAGTGCAAAGAATATATTCTAATTTGCTGTTGTGTTGTGAGATATAGAAGCGTTCTTTTCTGGATTTTTGAAAAAATATCAATATATTGTTAATTTTTTTGTATCTCCGAGCTTTTGCCTTATTTGTTGAATATTTATGAAATCATCATTGTACAATTGATAAGCTTTTGATCTATGGTCCACTAGACAATATATTCGATTATTTGATAGCTTACCACTCCATCGACTCCCTTTGATGGTGTTTACTAACATTGCTATTTGGTACACTTGATGAACTGGTAGTTTTTATGTAATCGATGGTTTCAGTTCATGGCAAACTAACTCTATTCCTTTACGGAAAATGCTTGGTTTTTCATTTTTCTACTAGTTTCTTCAGAACTCGCATGAAAGGTCGGAATATAGGTGAATTTATGAACGGAAATTAGGCAAATTGGAAAATTAACCGAATAATAAAAAAATAAGTGCAACTATAATATGCTCCCATTCTGCATAAGCATGAAGATTCTTTTGGCTCATTTTCAATCAACTGAAATTACATTGAATTGCCCACTTGTTCTAAGTTGTACACTAGAACTTGTTATCTTCTCTATTGCTTCAACACTATGAATATATCTATATGTACACGTACTCAAGGCAAATCAATTTTATTATTAGGAAAGATATGGCAAAAAAGTATAGTTGATTTGGTAATGTGAACTCAGGTAACGTTTCAAAATACCAGTGTACAAATTTGACTTCAATTTATTGTATTTTCAGATTAGATCAGATACTTGCTCATTTTGTGTTTTTTAGAATAGTAGTGGCATTCTTACAGATTAGAACTATAAAATACAACAAAAGAGATTCATAGTCCACAGAGATAGGTAGATAGCATTAAAAAGGTAGATAAAAAGTAAAATTATGGAATTTGAAGTAATCAATTCCACATCAACATGAACTGCTCTAGAAAGCTTTCATTGTAGCTCCAAACTCAAATTATGATCAGGATGCTGGCAGTTTATTACTATTCTGCACAAAAAATACAGTTTCATGGCTAGCTGCATTATAAAAGAGTAGAACACACTTGCTGCAATAAATACTTGGAAATCAAACATTTTCTGTTATAGCCACAGAGGTTGAGGTATTAAAGTAGAATTCTAGTAAAATTACGGGCATTTACGTTTTGAAGGAAATATTACAAAAAAACTTGGATCTATTTTTAAAATAGCCAACTTTAGACACCGGAAAAAGCAAAGCACAAACAAAAAAAGAGCTATTAAAAAATGCCTTCAAAGTAGTTTTTTTTATTGTCATTGCTTCATTCAGAAATGGTACAGATCAAATCTTTCAATTTTCCAATGCAGTTCATTAAAGTAAGAAATAAATGGTTTTTAGGTTGAATAAAGTGAATAATATAAGCCAGCAATTATATTTGGACCTGATGCATAATAACATTTGGGTTTTTTCAATTTTTCATTATCAAACTGGACGTTTATTAATATCCCTAAATTAATTTGCCTAAAGTCCATTGAATGGCAATTATATCATTTATTGTATTCAAGTTTCTTTCCTTATTGGGTTTAATTATGATAATCCAGATCAAGTGCAGAGAGATTCAATGTATTCTTGGATGGCTCAAAGATAAAATATCTAATTCAATATAAAATATAGTTGTGCAGCCTTGAAAGAAGGTGTCAGGATATTTACCGGTCCTGCTATCTCTCTAAATTTCTACGGCATAACTGCTTGGTTATGTTCACCCATATTTGCCTTCACTCACCTAACATTTCGCCCATACTTTTCCTAAACTTTCGCCTCATTTACCCAGTTGCGCCTTTTATCCTAAATTGCGTCTTATATGCCAAAACCTTTTATGTCAACACCTTTGTCAAAATCCTTTATGGAAACCTTTGTGCACTTACTCTACAATTTGCCACGTGTCATGTTCCTTATGGTTCTGTGGAAACTTCTTCAATCATTTTCCACCCACGCATGTTCTGTCATAGTACCTCTTGGATATTATTCTGGAACATCATCAGTTCCACAAATCCTTCCTTGCCTACTTCAAACTACATTTCAACTGACTGGATATTATTCCACAGTTGTCACTAAGGTTATAATTCTGCTTGAATTGGCCTCATTACCAATTACTCCGCTTTACTCCGTTTTCTTTCCACCAAAGACAAATTCTTGGAACTACTTCAATTATTCTAGAATTGTCATTAGCACACCTATGGAAATTGCAGTCTTTATTTATGGAGCATAAGATGCAGCGAGATTCAGCTAGATTCAACGGAGAGCCAGTTTTAAGGGCACTTCAAGAGGGTATACCGCAGGAGCTAGCGTGGACGTTTTTTTGTTCAGTATTGTTTATCTTTTCACTCTTCTAAAGTTTCAATAAACTAATATATATTTTAATAAAATCTTTTCTTCTGCTTTGCTGTCTAATCCTCTGCTATACATTGGCCTTTACCCCCCCACTTGCAGAGGTAACTGTTTTTATTAAATAACTATACCTTTCTCCATACATCTTAACAGGTTATGAGCCAGAAAACGCCAGCAGCAGTGCCTACTACTCCACCTAGAGCTCCATCACGTGTGCCCAGGCCAGTGGATGATGTTCGCAAATGGGTGAGTGGACTTCTTTTTGCAATACAAAAATAATTCTTTTTCTGTAGGCAGCATCATAGATAAGGAATGGAACATGTATCGTAATGATCCAGCCCCTGATAATGTTAAAGCCTACAAAAGTAGATTAACCTTTGCATTAGAATCTTTAATTGAAGAGTCAAATAGAGTTGCCAATGACCCTTTGCCAACTCCTTCTCACATAGCAAGAAGCATTGCTAGTCCTTTACTATCATCTGTTCCGCATGCAACATTGCCTTTACCGCGAGTGAATTATGGAACTTCTTCATTCCCAACATTCAATAGGTCCGCAGACCAGTAAAACCAATTCAAAATATCTCTTTGAAGTGATTTTCGTATCACAGGTATGAATATGAACTTAATTTCTTTAAACAATTCTTTTCACAGATGAAGAAAATGCAATTTTCTGGGCCTTTCTGGAGCAATCTTCTCGGAACTCGTCGGTCGAAAGGTGCATTCACTTATTTATTGATGATGGTATTTCTCTTTTCCAGCACTTAGAAAAGGAGTTTGAAAAGCACGGACTGGATTAAATTTATGAATTAAGGCAGAAATTTAACTCGATTTGACTCAAAAGCTTTTCAAATCCTTCCGATTATCTACTGGAGCTACAGCACATCAGGAGTCAACTAAATCTTCTTGGACAGGTAATTTCAGATGTTGAGTTTAATTTTTATTATCTTGAAGGGATTCCGGCTGATACCTACATGAATGCTCTCGACATAATTTCAATTTTGGACGACCCAGATATTGTCAAAATTTTGCGTGTAATAGAGAACACCTATCGACTTCTTGGATCCATCAAACAAAATAAGCCAATTGAAAAGCTTGTACCTAAAGCCGAACCAAGAGCCAAATTGAAAATGGAACCAAAGAAGGATAAAGCTGCTGTTCAGGAACGTTATTGTGCCTACCACAAGAAAAATTCTTTGCATGACACAGCCAACTGCAGGAAGTACAATGGATCCAAGGAGAAATCATTGGAACCTAAAAGGTCAGTCAACTTTGTTAGTCATTTGCCTAATTTAAATTTAGAATCATATCATTTGCATGATTTGTCATTGATTGAATCATCATCATCTCTTTCATCCTCTCATATTTCATCTTTGCTTGAATTATCCTTGCATATATCATCCTCACATAATGATTCATATATTATAAATTTATTTATGGGTGCAAACTATAATGTGGATGTCGATTGCCTGAACCGTCCTGTAGAACAGTCAATTTCTACTGGTTGTACGTTCCCCCAAACGTACGGTTGGGAGTTACCAGAAACTCTTGGGTATGTTGTCCCTCAACTACATGCAACCTCGATTGCAATGAGAGGTAACTCAAATTTGCACAAGGACATGTCACCTTGTAAAATACCACACTGGGCCCTATCCATTATTAGCTGGTCCTTCCCAAGGACGCAAATTGGAGGTTCTATTCCAAAATTAGTTCCGGGTTGAACACCCAAGTGCACTGAACAAGTGCCTCCACAGCCTAAGCAATTAGGTAAAACTTCCAGCAAAATATCTGGTCCAGAGGATGGTAAAATGACTGCAAAGTCATTGAACCTGAATCTAAAATCAGAGAGCGCAATACCGGTAGCCATGTTTAATAATGATAGTATGATGCAGAGCAATTGATCATCAGACTTGAATCAATTGAACAGTGCGTTACATATTGTTCAAAAGGATATCCAATCGAACAATATGAGTTTATTGTCAGGATCTGATCTGTTTCGCCGTGATCTGTTATCGAACTGTGATACTATGGACTTAATTCGTCTAATATGTGTATTCTTGTAAAGTACGTTCTCATTAGTGTATTCTCATAAGTATGGTCTCATTAGTGTGTTCTCATAAGTATGTTCTCATATGCGTGTGCTCTTAAGTAGTATTGTGTTGACAAGATTCATTC